>CAKAKR010003376.1:0-10071 GCA_916700685.1 Adelosebastes latens | reverse complement strand
TTTTTTTTTTTTTACGCCATATATCAATGTGTGTATACCCCACGTCTTGTTTGTAGGCAATGACAGATATAAATGATGTCAGGCTCCGAGGGGGAGGGGAATATAGAAAAAAAGAAAAGACAAGCCCTAATGTCCCATTTGCACACAGTAAAAGCAAAGCAAAGCTGCAGGTTTCAACGCTCCAGTGTCATTTATAGGGGACAGACATGTATGTCCGAGAGAAAAACACATGTGGAAGTCCATGCACACACACTGTAATTGCAAAATATGTCCGAATCTTAGCAGTATTTGTTGTGATATTGAGCAGTGACAGGATTTTATTTGCAGAAATATTCTCTGCGCCTGTTATAGGATTCAAGGCGTCTCTGGATTTGCTCCAGATCTAGGTCATGACCTAAACTTCCCAGCTATTTTGTTACATTAGCTCCACCATTAAAAGAGGGAAATAAAAAAAAAATCCGTGTGGAAGAGATTTACAAGGTTTCACCACAGACTTGAATGCATGTCATTGAAATGATATCATACCTGCGAGCCATCAGTATTTCATTTATAGCTTCTAGCAGCTTCACTATTGTTCTCCTGATGGTTTGTTAGCCTATTCAAAAAAAAAAAATTTCAGGTCATTGAATTTTATTATGATGGCTTAATTTGTCTCCTCCATATACCTGAGACCTGGAGGCTTGAACATGAGCTGTGTGTTGTAGCAGGTTTGAATGACACGCCTTTTTGCTACTTTGGTGGTTTTGGTTTGTTGTCATGCGTAAACTTTACAAACTTAACCAATGCGCGTACAAGCGTTTTTGGCACATAATCAGCTGCCGCCCACATCCAGCAGCAAAGATAGTGATTATGCGTCTCCGGTGGTATAGTTTGACGGCAACTTTGGTAGGCTATATGGGCCCTTTTTTTTTTTTTTTTTAGTCAAGCTAAATCTCTGCTCACTAAAGGTCAGTAGGTCTCTCGCTCTCTCTCTTTCTCTCTCTCCATCCCCCCTCCTCTCCTCTCCTCCTCCTCTCTCTGCCTCTGACTGTGAAAGACAGGCCCATCTAAAACACAGTCTTTAGCTATGAATATGCTTAATTATTTAGTCCACTTTTTAAGTGGCTTTATCGAGGGAAATAACCGAGTTGTAGTAGCGATAAAGGAGGAGGAACAGCGAATTAAAGTGGCAAAATAACACTCACACAAATATTCTCTGCTTCTTCAGTACGCCAAAGAGTTTTTATTTTACCTATATATTTTTAAATAAAATATTATATAATTGTTAAAGATGCCATCATAGTGCAGAACTATATTTTTTTTATTTGTGGTCTATTCGCTTATAATAATAATAATAATAATAATAATAATAATAATAATAATAATTCTCATTCACTGACAAATATGCTCACTAGTTATATTTATTAAAACAAGCCTCCAGACAATTTTTTTTTTTTTTTTAACTTTATTTTATTTAAAAGGGACCATGTACAGTTTAAAACATAAATGTCACCATTTGATGCACCGTATACCAGATTATATCTTTAAACTAATTCACATCTGTAGTCCACTTGTGCAGGTCAAAACAAAGAAACATACTAAAGTCATATACAAGAAAGAACATACAAAACGCACAGCTACACACAATAATAGCACATCACAAAGTATATGCTTGTCAAGTAAAAGCAAGTCATGAAGACCATTGGAATAAAGATCAGTGAGTGAGTACAGAGCTGAAGTGCTTAAATGGTTTAAAATAAACTCCACTTTTACATATAATGGGATTAAGAATAATTTCCTAAAAATAATTGCTTTTTTTCCCAAATGTGACAGGCTATTAATAATTTCCTTCAATATATCACCACGGTGGGGAAAAAAAACCCTCCTAGTGAGAGAAAACACTTTAGGTTACACTTTATTAATGTTTATTTGCTTTCCCCCCCTCCTCCCAGATGCTTGTGGCCTCTCAGATGTGGCCCATGTGGAAAGTTTGCAGGAGAAGTCCCAGTGCGCCCTGGAGGAATATGTCCGGAGCCAGTACCCAAACCAGCCAACACGGTTTGGGAAGTTGTTACTCCGCTTGCCTTCCCTCCGCACAGTCTCTTCCTCGGTCATAGAACAGTTATTTTTCGTCCGATTGGTAGGTAAAACCCCAATTGAAACTCTCATCAGGGATATGTTGCTTTCGGGGAGCAGTTTTAACTGGCCTTACATGTCAATTCAGTAAAAACCAAGAAGGAGACGAACAAACAAAAGGTGGGGTTGTTGGGGGGGCTGCGAGACTACAATGATTATAGCTGCTTTTGTGGAAGGAATAAAAAACCAACCGGCTGTTACACGGGGCTGGCTTTTCATGAAGAAAGACATTGACGTAAATGACTGTGAATTCACCCCCCTATACTCCAAAAAAAAAAAAATTGAGACATCCACTGAACTTTCAAAATGGCAGATACAAGCTCCCAGTGTTCATGCAGAAACAACCTGCTTCGATTCATTTTTTTTAATGAAAGAAGAAGAAAAATGAGGAAAAAAAAGGATTTTGTTGATCCTTATAAGGAAAATTTAAGTATTAAGTGCATTTAAAAATGATAATTTGGGTAAAAAGAAGAAAAAAAAATACAGGAGAAAGGGAAAAATACGAAAACGTGAATTTTCTTTTCTCAAAAATGACTTGTCCTGTGTCCATGTATAGCTGTGTTTTGTACTTTCTTTGTTCCTCCTTTCTGGTTCCAAACCGGCCTATGTGATTTCTGTAGTACAGGTGGTGTTATTTTCTAAGACAATGATTTATTTTGAAAAGGTGTAAA
The DNA here is from genome assembly GCA_916700685.1 of Adelosebastes latens. Classification (NCBI taxonomy): domain Eukaryota; kingdom Metazoa; phylum Chordata; class Actinopteri; order Perciformes; family Sebastidae; genus Adelosebastes; species Adelosebastes latens. The sequence goes on along the minus strand of CAKAKR010003376.1, from coordinate 7,285 downwards.
AAAAAAAAAAAAAAACTAAAAAAAAAAAAAAAAAAGTTCTAAAAAGAATTAAAACCACAGCAATAGGAGTATAGGCTTATAATCTAGGCTTAATGCTGCAAGCGCACTTATATTCTTAGGATGACCAATACCATCTGGGAAAAAAAGGGAGTTCTTTTGGAGTTCATGTTCAACTTTATGACCCAGCGGAAACATTTTTGCTCTTTATTAATATGAAGTTACAGGTTGTTTTCCAAATTATTTGAAAAGTCTTCCCCATTTCATCCAGCTTTGAATATTTGGCATTAGTTCCCCAATTGGATACAATAAAAAAAGTTACCTATCCTGCTGTTATAAAGGTATTTGAGACAGGTTGCTCTAGATGTGCATTTTGCAGTGGCTCAAACTGCACTGAAAGCATAACTGACTTGTTTTAAAACAAGAATTGGAGAGGTCAAGGGTCATAAAAGTTTGAAGCCTAGCCAGAGTAGTGTTTAATAGCAGTATTATTAAAGCGTCCCTGAAATGTCACCCTTTATTCACTTCAAGCATTAAGTGCCTGACAAGCATGATGTGATTTCTTATCAAAACGTTGTTAAAGTAGGCCTACAACATTTTGGGGGAGAAACAGAATTAGATTTGAAACTTCAGTCGTGTGTTTTTTCACTTGAAAAACACTTGATAGAGGCAGTATTCTTGTAAATATAGGTCAATTCATTTCAACAAGTTTTTTCCTTTATACAAAGTATATGTGATTAAGAAAAAAAATCTGTGGTTGCCATTTTTTTTTCTCGATAATACAACGTCTTCAAAATTGAGTGGCAGACTTAGACTAGTAGCACTGAAAGTTATGTTTTTAATGTATATACATATTACTACAAAAATGTTTTCTTTTTCATGTATATTTAGACTGTGAATGCATGGCCACAGGTCGCTAACCTATTTTACCTTTGATATATAAATGTAAATGTTTTCTTCTTTCTCTTTTTTGACTGTATAGATATAATCTGTGCATTCAGTACACTAGCCCTTGTATTTAAAAGAAACAAAAAAGAAAAGAAACGACGTTCATTATTATTAGGCTTTCAGACTTAAAACAGGGTGAGCAGGTTTTTTGGGTGGAAAAAAAGGAGTTGATATTTTAACTTTAGTGTTATTGCTCCTTTTTGGTCTTTGACAGGTGCCGTGGCGTGCTTGAGCGTGTGTGCGCGCGTGTGTGTGTGCGTGCGTGCGTGTATTTGGAAAGCTAGCAATTTTGTCCTTGTTTTTTCGAGGCTTTTCTCTTCAACACACACTGAAAAAACACCATGTTGTGGTTGAATTAAAAGGGATCACTGATTGAACACTGATCTTTGGCTGTTCGTGGCCACATATGGACCAGAGAATGATACATGATTGTAATTATGAACAGTTTAAACTGACCCACGTTTTTATATATATAAATATATAAAAATATATGACTGCAGGGTATTGATAACGTATAGATACTTTTTTTATGATTATCATTATTATTATTATTATTATTATTATTATTATTATTATTAATTGCAAGTGATATATGTGAGTGTGTGTGAAAGTTTATAGTTGAAACACAATTCTTGTTTGTTTGTGTTAGCTTATTGTAAACAAGCATTCTGCTGTAAATTTGTTCTTGGTATTAAATTATAATTTATGAATTTGAAAAAAATTTCATGTTTTTTTTACTTCCCCTCCCAAAACATGCGCGTGGACTTGTCCTTCTATGTGTGCGCGTGTGTGTTGTGTGTGTGTGTGTGGTCGGTTGGAGTCAATTTGCTGTGGCAGGATTGTTGCCCTTTTGCCCCATGAAAGTGATTAATGAATTACAAAATAATTAATCAATCAGCCAACAGGCTCGCTCACAACGCTTTCACGTTTTGCTATACGAGGTTATTTTCTGTAAAAAAAAAAAGTCGATCAGTTATTTACTAGACTGTTTGGAGAATAATGGATTGAAGGCGGATGTCAGTTAAACTTCAGAAATAGGATACAACAGTTGTAATAAGGCTCAACAGATAATAACATTTCATAACAGTAGACATAGTGGAGCTCAGCTTGCTTCACCTTTTGACGCTCACATCTATTAATGACATAAATTCATAAAATAGTAGCATCCTAATCATCTAAATTATATTGACAGGAACATTTAAAAAAAATATATATTCTCAGAAAAATCCAGTCGCTTCCTATATATTGATACACCTGGCTGCTCTTTGCGTTTATTATGGTCTATACTTTCTATTTCCCACTGCATCACTGAGCTTCAATAACACCATCACCATCACAAGTTGCTGAACGCTGCACATTGTTAAACTTAAATGTATAAATGTGTGAATATCCCAAGATGGTTTAAATGTCACGTATACGCACTTTTACGCACGTGATATTGTGATAATGCTATACACCATTAATTATTAGCAGTATTGGCTTAGTGGAGAGTTATAGGCCCTGAAATAGAATTAGCCTTGTTGTATATAGAGGCTTAATCAGGATGGGGGGAAGCCAAACTTCACCACGGTATCTGCTGCTGCTGCTGCTGCTGCTATGTTTGAGTGTGTGTGTGAGAGTGTGTGTGTGTGTGTGTTTTGTTGCTGTTGATAATGATGAAAATGATGATTATGATGTGATGCTGATGGTCTTTCATCCGCGGGCTTCTTTGCTGAAAGCGCCTATTTATCCACACAGTGCTGCTTTCACTGCTTGTCCAACCAAACTGTCTCTGAGGCATATCACACTGATAGTTAAAGGTAGACATCACCACCATCACCAATCATCACCAACCACCACAGTGAGCCAATATCACTGGACAACAGTGTTTACAGTAAAGAAAAATAAAAAAAACCTCACTCCAGCAGACTTCATAATGAAATAATAAGTGGAGGTTTGGATGGATATATCTCGACACTGACCGGGCTGATGTTAGTTGACAGAGCGTGATGTATATGCTGGACTCTATAATTTGTACTTCTGCTCATTTATTAGTATTGTACAAAAAAGACTAATGAGGTGTAACTCGATGCGACGTCACTTTTATTTACTGTCTGTGTGACGTGAGAACTTTTGGACACACGAGCTGGTATAGCCCTATAGGGATATATATATATACCCCTCCAAAAAACCTCACATCCTCCATGCAGGCTGCGGAGGATGATGCGTGTGTTACAGTATAGTCTGTATGATGGTGATGGTTGGCGTTTTGTTGGGGTTTTACGCACTGGAGCTGAGAACTTATTATATAGGGCTCGCGGGCTATTAGTGGGGCTATTTGTTTAATAAGATAAGAATATGGTTTGCAGTCTCGCTCTTCCTCTGTCTCGTTCACAAACACACACATGCACGCCCGCACAGTTAAAGCGACAAATATGCACATTATTTGCACCTTGGCACTATCACTATGACAAATTAGCCCCATGCAGCATGCATGCGCTTTATATTGTGTATATATATATATATAGGCGGAGGCATTGCAGCTCATTTACAATGTATGCTGTGGGTCAAACGCTTACCAAGATGGGGCACATGTTCTTTATGTTTTGCTTTAAAGAAAAAAAATATTATCATTATTGTAATTTCTCTTCTCTAATAACAAATTGGCTATAAAATAGTGATAAAGCCTCAATTTTATTTCATTTTGAATTCTTTATTTTGACATTTTCTTAATTTTTCCTAATTTTTCCACTTTATATTTTGCCATTAAAATAAAGTGCCCTTTCACTTCTGCTTAGTGCACACAAGGCTTCCTGCATTCTGCCCATAAATGTAAGAAAATTGTGCCATCTACCCGCTAACCCTGGAACTGTAGCTCCAAAGACCTCGGAGACCTCCTCGGCTCACTTTAACACACAAAGAGAAAAAGCGACCAGCGCAACAACCACGAAACAGCAGCTGCCGGCTGCTATTAGGCTGTAACTTTACAAGTAATGTGTGTTTTAAAGCACCTGCCATCCACTCTGTATCCCACCGCGTCTGTGTCTGTGTGGAGTGGAGAGAAGGTGGTGTAGTTTAGAGCCACTGGACACCTCTGCTGCAGAGAGGAGAGTCCACATGTGATGTTGGAGTTGTGAACATGATCAGATGGAGCTTTGACAGTCAGGAATCTTGTATTAAAATAAAATAACATTAGGAGATAATCCTGGATTTTTCCTCCAAATTGTTGCACATCAAATGTGACCTATAGGGCTATAATTTATAACGGAGCAAAATTGTTGTTGACAACATGAGCGCCTTTTTTGGTCCCTTGATATTGGATATAAGCGGATTTTAAAGTTTTAGAGAAAATATATCATTATTATTATTCGACCTCCTGAGTGCATGCATGTAGTGCACACAGACTTGTCTCCACACATGAAACCTAGTGATCATTATAGCCCCCCTTTTAAACCAGAATGTTATATAGCACTGAATTTGTCCTATTTAACCAAACCTTTTCCTCCTTCATGGAGTTTTCATTTTGCAAGAAATTGAGAAAAGAAATGCAGAAAGAAGGACCAATCAACACCAACATGGCAAAGTTCATCTGAAAAAAAAAAAAAAAAAAAAACCACTGCCAGACTTTGAAAAAGGGGCGCTTTGCTTTGTGATGATATAAATAGGGGAGATAAAGACAACTGCAGCTGATGTGAGTGGGAATATACCTCATGTTGAATTTCCCCCCTCTCATTTTAGGAGGCTATTTCGGTTTTTTCTTTTAACCCAAGCGCGCTCACGGTGGGCCATATCTCAATGCCAGTGGAGCAGCCAACATTTCCTATGATAGCTTGAATATTGCAATGCCAAATAAATCCAAGCCACTATTTGGCCACTGAGTATAAGCATGACTAAATACTTTATTATATTAAAAATATTTGTTTATAGCCACCCGAAAGATGCTCTAAAAACTTTCCCTGGAGAAGCGAAGCCAGTCAAGTGGAAGTGGGAATCAAATAACGATATGGCTTTTAAAGCAGCACCTTTTTTAAAGCGTGCAGTTTGATTATTCTTAATATACACCATCACTCACACACACAGAGAGAGAGGACTCTGGTGAGCCAGAGGGATGATTTGCAGAGACCGCAAACACTCTCCTGGATATTAGACAGCCCTCCCAAAACCCTAACGCATTATTTCATCAGGACTACTTCATAGGTATTGATCGATATAGAGGCCTACATCTTGTATCGATTTGTTACTTGGGGGTACATAGATACTTTATTAAGATCCCCATTAGGTGCACCGCAGCAGTGGTTGTCAGTCTTCCAAGGGGTCGCAGTATTAATGTTGCAGGCGCGTCACTCTCAAAGTAGTTTGGAGAAAGGACCCTGAATGTGACCACAACTGCAGCTTTTTACGCGCACATTAAGTTAGGGATCAAGTGCATGCATGTGTGTGTGTGTGTGTGTGTGTGTGTGTGTCACTAAGAAATGGCTGATTAAGACATCTTTAATTGACAATGTCAATTGCACTGGTCTGTTTACTCATCTTTGCACCCTCTATGCACATACATGAGCGTGCATAGGTGTGCCTAAGTGCGTGCGTGTGCAGCTCAAGCAACATGATGATGATGATGGTGATGCTTGTGATGATGATGGTGATACTATTGGAGACATTAGCTTATGCGGACGTACAATGCCGCATAAATTGCACAAATAAGTACTAAATGTTGAATCAATGTTGCATTAATTAGGCCTGCCATTGCTTCGCTCGTGTCACTCCGCGCGCACACGGCTCTGCCCTCACGCGCCGCATGATGATGGAGACGTTTTCTATTTTCCTCCCTGTAAAATGCTCTTTCTCACTCTCTCTCTCTCTCTCTGTGTGTGTGTGTGTGTGTGTGTGTGTGTTTTGCCGAAACTTCAAAAACACGCACTTTGGCAAAGCTCCCTCAAACTGTGAAATTAATTTGTTGGCGTAATTCTGGTCGATGCTGGTGGTGGTGGTAGACTGAAGGTGCTTTAATAAAACAAAATAACAACAAAAAAAAGTCACACCCTGAGCGTTATCTCTCGTCCCAGTCTTCATCATCATCATCACTGTTATTTTCATCATCATCATCATCACCATCATTTCCACCACCAACACAATGAACAACACGTTCACATGTTCACATGTTCCACAGGTGAAGAAAAAGGCAGATCAAATTTAATTTTCCCTGCAAATTAATAGAAAACTCATCATGTAGGCGACAATTTCATGCGGATTCTTTTTCTAAAAAAAAGTCTTATCATTACAAAAGTAGAGTTTTATTTAGTCTACTTGTTTCCTAGTGGAGGTGGTTCTTCAACACTGTTAATTTAAATGGCACAGTGGGTGCGCCTGACATTTCTGCAGAACGGAGCTTATTGGGCATCTTATACTGGGAACTCCGAGCGAACACTATAAACGTATGAAAACACGGGAAAAAAAGCACAAAAACCTGCATCCAGTTACAGCTTAACTTCTGTCTTTGACGCGCGTTTTTACGCATTATTTTATTTGCGTTTATTTGACCTATAAAGGCCTTAATTTTTGTAAAAGTTGGATATTTGCTATTTGGTCTTGTTTGACTAAAATATTCGTAATCTCGTGGCGTAAAGAACATGTTTAAATAAAGCTATAATAAATTAAAAAAAATGTATTGTGTGACCTTACATCCAATCGCCACCCACTCAGTTTGCTGGGAATCTCCACAGCTTCTTTAACGCTGCTGCTGCTGCTTTGTCACTCCTTTCTGTATTTCATCCTCAAATTTGTAAAATAGGTTTGTTGCAGAAACAGTTTCTATAATATTGAAAGTAGATTTTTTTTATCTCATCATGAGCTCCCACACCTTCTCATGTCAAGAACAACCCGCGCAGATACGCGCTGGATCTCCACTGGATAAGATTTTTTTTTGTGTATAACAGGGACCCACATCTCACATTGGCTTGATGGGATTTTGTTCACTCTGTCCGCAAACAGACAAGCAGCCGAGGAAACCAGGATCACCAAAAATAAAAATCCTGTAAAATGCGCAACTGCAAACCCAAATCATGACCCACAAGAGAAATTAAATTATTTCTCTGATTTCTGGAGAGGACCCTGTTTATGTCCCTTGGTGACCCACAGAGCGTCCCGGGACCTCAGATTGGGAACTAGTGCAGCAGCCGTGTGATCATTTAGTTACATTAGATTACAGAGAAAATACTGTAGGACTTCTCAAGATGCTGAGGACGCGCTGCACCTCCTCCTCTTCCTCCTTCTCCTCCTCCTCCTCTTCCTCCTCCTCTTCTTTCTCCTCCTCCTCCTCCTCATCCTTCTCTTCCTCCTCCTCTTCTTCCTCCTCCTCCTCTTC
>CAKAKR010003367.1:27388-47950 GCA_916700685.1 Adelosebastes latens | reverse complement strand
ACACACACACACACACACACACACACACACACACACACACACACACACACACACACACACACACACACACACACACAGCAACCAGCACCACTAGTCTCACTTGCCTGGGAGGATCCCCTTTCGTCATATGGTAAAGTTAAGACGGAGCCGGGAAAACACACACTCACACACACACACACACTGAGTGATGAAGTGACCTTGACTTTGGATCGTATCACTACGGGGCTCGTGGCGAGGTATCCCAGCATCCTCTACTCTTGTCACCACCACTGCACTGCAGCTTCCCCCAGTGAAGAGAAAGAGAGAGGGAGCGAGAGATGCCGACAAAGAGATGGAGAGGGAGGTGGTACCCACATGTGGTCACCATGGCAACCCAGCAAGACCAATTTCCAGCCTGTGGAAGGTGTTGGTGAGCAGAGCTGCTGCTGTATCTGTATCTGAGGGGGGGTGATTTACAGATAAAGTGGCATCTCCACCAACCCACGCCTTGCATACTAACATGAAGCGCATCTGACAGCAGTGGAGGAAACACTACAAGAGGCCACCTGCACAGAAGACACTAGAGGATCCAACCGGGACGCCACTTCCTAGCACCCCCAATTTTGATCTCATCTACACACCTGTAAAGTTTCGCGACTGCATCTCGCACGGTTGTGACCGGGGCTCGAGCTTAAGGATGTCCCATCGTCCCGGGGCCGGAAAAAATGTAAATACATTTTGGGACGGATTTGGGAAAAATGAACAAATCACTTTTGATGTTCAATTTATGTTAAAGGTGAATGATTAACTATTGTATTTCGGGACGATTCCAGGAGGAAGGTGGAAAAAAAGTTAGTTTAGAGTCCTGGTTGTGACGCTATCACGGTGACAAAATCTGTCCCCAGACTGACAGAAATATAGAACACCTGGCAAAGGACTCCGTCCTCTGTGGTAGTTCCCGCTATGATAGGTGTCTCCAGGACATTTTGCCATGTTGACACACATACACAGACTCACACGGTGGAAGCAGTAGCAGCCACATGCCGTCGCGGCTGGTAATTATTATAATTGGACGTTTAATATTACTATTAAGAATGTCTTCTAAGAGTGAAATTGCCACAGTGCACTAACAGGACGCATACTGATCATTTTGTCCTTCACCACACACTAGGCTGGCCGCGCTAGTCGGTGTTACACGATGTTCAGGCACACACCGGTTACACTACTCGCCCACCGTTGTTTTGCTTCTTTTTTTAAAATAGAAATTAAACCTGTTTGGTTCATTTTTGCACATCAGCTCCGTGTTATCGACACATAGTCGGACAACGGACGCTACAAACCGAAAGGGAAAGTGTCTCCGTACGGAGTCTCAGCACAGACAGAAATGTTCTGATACCTGAACTTATACCGATCCAATACCAGCGTGATTAAAAATATATATATATAGTTATTATTATTATTTAGCAGCTGTTTACTGACCATGTATAGATGTGATATGATTACAATCTTTGTTGTATGACCTGGCTCAGGTTAAACTCTTTGTAAAACATGAACACATACATACAGTTTTACTTGTTGGATTTTCCACTGTGAAATATTACCGTTCTCTTTATTCTCCACTAGCACCACACTGTTGTTGTCTGCTATCGCCACGTGACAAAACTACCTGCAATCAGTTCTTCTTCACTGCTCTAAAAACAGTAGTAGTAGTAGTAGTAGCCATGATACATCCAGGGCGACAGCACAGTGAAGACTGCTGTTTTAAAAGTGAAATCTGCTTCCATCTAAATGTTAGGGTGGTGCAGTTACTCTAGTTTGTATGGCACGCAGTGTGGCACACAGTTTGGTGCAAAATAAAAAGTTTTCTGGCACGATGACAAATGTTTCTTTCGGTAAAAATGCTAATATGCAATAATATAATAGATTTTCTGAATTATAGTTTTACAATCCAAAGTTGAAATTGTATAAAAAGTAAAGTATGCAAGTTTTTCTATATTCGATAAATAGATTATTGACTGACTGACTGACTGACAAGTACAACACACTGTGCTGTACTCCCCTGAGAACAATGGTTCAGATGCACCCTGGCATACCAACATATAAACACGAGCCTAAAGACTCACACAATGACAGACAAGCCAAACAGATGCACAGCGTTCAGCAGTCAGTGTCGCTGTTTTCTCAGCAGCAGCAGCAGTGAGAATGAATCAGGTTCTTGGCTGAAACAGCTGCTGAGCTTCCCTTCATGGACTGCTGGGAGACTGATGTTCCACTAGTATTTCCCAGCTGCTTCTTAAGACAGATTAGTGAAACTCTCTTCTTTGAGAAATGCTCCGATTCATCTCTCCTAATTTGGTCAGGTGCAACAGCGTTTAGGTTTGGGTCTGGTTGACCTCTGACCTCTTCAGACTGAACGCTGCGTGCTTTCTCTAGCTAGATCACAGCACTGCAAGCAACTCTTCTCTCTATTTTCTCTTGTCCAGACCTCCTTCACCTCTTCACCCTCCTTCCTCTTCATCTATTTATCGTCAAGTTGTATTCTTGGTCGTCCCCCTCCGCCTTGCTTTATGAACCGTGCTGACGTCTGCCTCCCATAGATGTTATTGCATTCCAGACAGATCACAGACCCCTCAGACCTAAACAGCTCTGGCTGTACTTGGATACACACTGGTTAGGGCATCTGCAAAATGCATCGAAGTCTAACAAGATATGTTTAAAAAGAAATGAATGTGGTTCTGAGTGGATCTTGGTCTATAGGACTATGATTAACATGTTACCTCACTGGGAAAGCATGCACAAGAAAACCACAAAGATCAACACTAAGGCTGCATTTAATTTGACTTTTTAAACCTTGTTTAAAGTCAAGTATATTTTTTTATTATTTTAAATTTTTTACGATTTATTATTTTAATAATAAATACAAATTCTGTTAATTTTGAAGATTTTTTTTTACCAAGTTGCTGGTGTACGATTTATTATTTTAATAATAAATAATAATTCTGTTAATTTTGAAGATTTTTTACCAAGTTGCTGATGTACGATTTATTATTTTAATAAATAAAAAATTCTGTTAATTTTGAAGATTTTTTTACCAAGTTGCGGATGCACAATTTATTATTTTAATAATAATAAAAAGGAAATTTAATTTTTTTTTACCAAGTTGCTGATGTACGATTTATTATTTTAATAATAAATACAAAATTGTTAGTTTTGAAGATTTTTTACCAAGTTGCTGGTGTACGATTTATTATTCTAATAATAAATAATAATCATGTTAATTTTGAAGATTTTTTTTACCAATTTACCCCCCAAAAAAGAAGTATTTGTTATATTTTGTTTTACAAAGTTAGTATGTTTAAATCAAGCAAGTAATTTAATACTCCATGGAAGCAGTAATAGCTTGTTATTACAGTCTACCACCCAACACCGCGTACTAACCTGTGTCACAGTGGTTGATCTTTCTCTGTGGAAACGAGCCATTGTTCCCTGAGTTAAAAGTCCAGCTGCCTGTTGCCAAGTTAATTCACTAAATATTTGGGAGGATCTCTTGGTTACTGCCCAACCCACCATTGTGCTGCATGTTTAACCACATCAGAGTTGTTTCGACAAACTTTAATTCCTTCTGCTTCACTGAGAGCAAACTACTTGCTAAAGGTCAAGGAGGTCAACTGTTGGTCCATTCATTTAAAAAGAGCAGAGTTTACGTGAACAATGTGTGTTAAAGCCAAAGAAAGAGAGAGAGAGAGAGAGAGAGACAGAAAAGTGAATTACAGACCGATTGCTTCTTGAAGGCATTACCATATATGGGCTTTACTGTATGGAGGAAGGAGGAAGTGAGCGAGTCAGTCAGGACGAAGAGGGAGCTCTGTTGTTGTAGCCGAGCTCAGACCAGGACTCTGTCAGCCAGTGAAGGTCCACGCTAATTAATCACACTTTTTTATCTGTTCAAAATGTACCTTAAAGGGAGATTTGTCAAGTATTTAACACTCTTATCAACATGGGAGTGGGCAAATATGCTGCTTTATGCGACGGTATGTATATATTTATTATTGGAAATCAATTAACAACACAAAACAATGGCAAATATTGTCCAGAAACCCTCACAGGTACTGCATTTAGCATAAAACAATATGCTCAAATCATAACATGGCAAACTGCAGCCCAACAGACAACAACAGCTGTTAGTGTGTCAGTGTGCTGACTTGACTATGACTTGCCCCCAAACTGCATGTGATTATCATAAAGTGGGCATGTCTGTAAAGGGGAGACTCGTGGGTACCCATAGAACCCATTTACATTCACATATCTGGAGGTCAGAGGTCAAGCGACCCCTTTGAAAATGGCCATGCCAGTTTTTCCTTGCCAGAATTTAGCGTAAGTTTGGAGCGTTATTTACCAATAAGGGTTTAATATGATACCAGTATCTTCACTCTAGCTTTAAAACTAAGCGCGCTACAACCTAAAAATCACAAGTAATGCGTTATTATCGCGTAAACTTTGACAGCCCTAGTTAATAAATTGTCATCTTTGTCCAAATCCCAGTTGATTTTATTCATTATATATTCACTTCAATGCGCGTCAAACCGCATTAGCACCGGAAAAGGGGCAAAATTAGCTGGAGCCGATAAATACCCATGACTACCGCAGAGTCATTTGTCCCAAAAAATGAATGCAGATTGTAACCTTTCCCACTAAAGACAAAATGCCAGATGTTAGTGGGGTTTTTTGTCCAGTGGTAAAAGGGCTTAACTTTGTCTGTCCACTGCATACAGTGAGTGGATTGAGAGAGTTTGAGAGTGTGGGGTTGTCACTTTTCATAATACATTCAGTAATGTTATTGATTAGTGCAGCTTTAATATCTCTATTTGAAGTGGCAAGTCCTTTTCTCCAAGCTTCTAATGGGTCAAGCAGAGGCCTGAATTTAAATCAGGTGTGTTTCAGTCACTGCTGCACCAATAGAGATGCCCCGTCAGACCTTTTTTAGCTCTCCACCTCCATTCTTTCCAACTGGGCACGAAGCCAGCAGCCAGCTCGCCTCCACTCCACTCCTCCATCCAAACCCTCTCCCACACAGACCCGATGGAAAACACTGACCCCTCAGTGAACGACAAACACAAAAAGCCACTCTGGCAGAGGAGAGCGGGGAGCGAAATCTCAAGGCAGAAATCCCGACTGCGATGGCATTTTCCTGTGCGGGCTTCGCATTTTCAGAGGACTGTTTTGTTCGCCCTTTAAGTGCCACGGGTGAATGGCCGTCTTTGTGGGGCGAAAAGAAAGGATGAAATTGAGAGGAGAGACTGGGGGAGAAATAAAACAGGAGAGTGGGAGAGACGGAGAGGAGAAGAAAAACGGGAGAAAGTGAAGCTTGAGTGGTGAATAGAAGGAGAAAGGAAGGGAGGGCTTATTGGGAGCCTAACTGGGCAGCTGAAAAGCCCGGGTGAGCTCCTCGGTGCCACGTTTGGTGCCAGGGGGTGAACGCTCCCCGCCACACAGGCTCCACCATTGTTGTTTCCATAACAGAATGCCACGCCAGCAGCCGGAGCACCACGCAACGCAGCAGCAGTCCTCCACGTCCGACCAAAACAAGGAGGTTGTCACCAACGTACAATGAGTTATGAGAGAGCAGAATAACTCTTTCAGTTCAGCCGATGACGTCTTACTTTGCAGCAGCGCTGAAAAGCTCCTAAAAGTGGCATCACAGCCCAGAAAAAAGTTGACAAATCCTGATCAATCAGAGTGTTCAAGAGGGCAAAAACTCTGGGATACATGACTGTGCACTTTCTATTAAAGCAAGACTATGAAACACAATCTAAGTCTTACAAAGAAAAAGCTGAATTTCAGCAATAAAATTAATTTACTGCGACAGCCTTATTGGGTCTGGTACGACCCGTAGTTTATGATGGCTAATGTTAGCTGATCAGGGTCTGAAATCAACTTTTTTCACTGTCTGCCACTGTGGCAGACAATCATTGTTTTTGTCTGCCATCTGATGTCATTCAATGTTCGATATATTTTACATAAAAAACATTATATACATGCTAAATTACAGTGTTTGAATTACACCGTGGCTTTTGGGGGAGCCCTATATTTGGGGGGATGGAAGGTACTTTAGCCTACACAGTATTGTACTGTACTGTGTTATTGTCATCCATAGTGGTTATTTGCATAAAAACACACAAAAAGGAAGTTAAACAGGTCATAACTCCCTCTCTAATATCTATTAAAGAATGGATTTTATTCAAGTTTCTCGCCAAAAACTTAATTTTACGAGATTACATTTGAACACATCCTGATAACGTCGTAATTTACCTTCACCCAATACTCATTTTTACTGAGCAGAGCTTGAACGCCTCATAATAATAACTCAATGGCACCTCCGTTAACGTTAGTAGCTCCGTTATTTAACCAAGCAGGACTGTGCTGCCCACCGGCTGCTAACAGCTAAAATTACTAACCCTCCTCCTGCTGATGTCAACACAGATTTGTTGTTCACAGTGTCGCATTATCAGGGAAAAAATAGGGTGCGCCCTTCTGGTTTAGTAACGCCATGCTTTTGAGGCTTTTTTTCTCTCCGGTCCCAAACAAACTGAATGATACAGCGTACTTATGCGTCATTGTACATGTGTAACTGTTGGAAAGCATCAATACCGAGGAATAGATAGTCACGGAGGCATGAGATGCCAAGGAATCAGACAACTAAGAACCTGTTCTTAACAGGAACCGGTTCTCTAATCCCATATCTAGTGTTTTCTCTGTCTAACAAAGTGGTGGATGGCCTGACGATTTCACTTGGTTACACCCCTAATATAAAGTATATGTATTGATTGATGATATATTACATGAAGAGGGTGGAAAGTGGATGCATATTGTCCAAAAAACTGTGCAGTTCAACAGTCAGTGATGATTCCATTTCAGGAAATAAACACAACCTGGACAGAGAAATGCCCTTTAGACAGATTTCATGTTCCCATACTGGGCTACAACTTGGCTGGCGTCTTTGCTCATAAACTGACTGTCGGAAAGCATCAGTACAGAAGAATCATCACGGAGGCATGAGATGCCAAGGAATCAGACCATTAAGAACCGGCTCTCTATTCCCATCTCTAGCGTTTTCCCTGTCTGACAAAGTGGCGGATGTCCTGATGATTTTACCCACCACTGCCAACAATTTACCCGCATTTGGTGGGTAGCGGGTGCTAATTTCTTATACCTATGCTTTCATCTTGTATTGATTGATGATTTATTACATAAAGAGGGTGGAAAGTGGATGCAGATTGTCCAAAAAACTGTGCAGTGCAACAGTCAGTGATGATTCCATTTCAGGAAATAAACACAACCTGGACAGAGAAATGCCCTTTAGACAGATTTCATGTTCCCATACTGGGCTACAACTTGGCTGGCGTCTTTGCTCATAAACTAAAATGGCTCTAAAATGCTGCTTTCCATCCCCCCCCCGCTCTCTCGCTGGCTGATGTATGGGGCCGTGGTGTTGATTGTGCCACATAAAGCCTACAGGCCACCTGTGCCAGACAGAGGGCCTGTTGTCGCTAAAGCCGGGGCCAGTGTGGGCTTAGCGTGGGCATGTTGGGAAAGCACATAGAAACACTAGTAAACACTAATGAGGAGGAGAAGGAGGGACCTGCTACCAGCTATGGAGAACTCAACAAACAAAAAGGAGAAGGGAGGGAAACGAGGCCCGTCCTGCTGAGGCATGCTGCTGCTGTCCGCTGTGTACAGACAACTGAAGGATTTCTATGAATACCGTGAAAACTGCAACGTTAGCTCAAACGTGCCGTAACCGACTGTGTAGTGACTCTGCTGTAAAATCTGAAACATGCTACTGAGAGTTGTACTAAGACAACAGATTGATTTCCCACAGTGCCGTGCAACACTGTGTAATAACGTGGCGGTTTGTCACCGCAGCAACAGGTCATCACACCCCGGTGATTAAACACCTCATGTGTTCATATGTTTTCATAATCAACACCGGAGGACACAGAAGTACATGATGTTTATCTCAGATTACCTGTCTCATGTACTACTGTCAGGATATAGTGAAAATCTCCAGCTCCAGCTTTAACGCTGTAACTGTCCCAGCTAGAAGTGAGCCCAAACTATGTTGAAGTCCACTGGGACAGAGCTTCTAGGCCCGATGTGAGCCAGTGACAGGACTGAACAAGTGTAGCCACGCTGACTGTATAATATTAACATTCACCAGGGTTGGAAATTAGCACCAGCAACCAACCAAATGCTGGTGAAATCTGCAAGTGGCTGCTTGATGATTTGCTTCACTTACCAGCCAAAAAAAACAACGATAGTCTACTGAGTGACTGGTAGGTTTTGGAATCCACCACCCACAGTGGAGGTGGAGGTGGACAAAAAAATGAAATTTCCAACACACAGGCATCACCATCGTGTTGCTGCTTACCTTTCAACTGACTCACAAGACTGGTCACAAGACAAAAGTCATTGTGTTCAGAGTGACGAATGAAACCAGAGAGGCCAGAATACCTGCACGCTGAGGCCTCCGACGAGGCTTCAGTGATTGTAAACCATGTTGTCAGATGATCAGGTTTAGCCTGTCGGCTATACGACGCCTGTCAGCCCCTCCACCAAACGGCTGGAGGACACATGCACACTGTTTGTATGTGTCTTTGGATGTCCACACACTAGTTCAGTTTATCCAAACGTTGAAACTAATGAAATTCCCATCAGCGTTAGCTTCGAGCTAATTCACAAATGTTAACATGCAAAATCAAAATGATGAACATGGTGAATGTGACACCCACAGCAAGTTGGCATTGTCAACATTCTGACGATAGCATTTAGCTCAAACCACAGCTGCTAACCTGCTACGCTTTAGATTCTTACTTTAACCCCCTGAGACCCACAATAGACCTGTTTTTGTCTATTTTAGGGGGGTACAGGGGGTCTTTAGGTGGAGATAGCAGGTCAACAGTAGATGTCACATAGAAGTGGTGTACATCATCTGAAAGCTGGTATCCTGAAGATTAATTTGTTGCAGCAAATTTTGGGTTGATATCATTTGTTACACAGATTTGGTGCTTAATTTAAACATTTTTTTCCGCTCGAGAACTGATAAAAATGACCAATAATCTCTCCAAAATACCACATTAAGACACCATGGAGATCATAACCCTTGAATATAAAAACGACTCATTGAAATCGGTTGAGAAATGTAGACATTATAATGTTTTTTATCCAGAATAACGGCAGCTCCCTCATTCATATTGAATTATTATGCATCGAAAAATTTACTTCCATGGCCTCCGCTATTTCTGACAACGTCAACAAACACGTCACAAGTCGTGAACTCTGAGCTTTCAGAAACTTTCCACTTGCCCCTGTGAGTGTGTCACCAAAAGGGTAAGTTAATTTCTACCAGGGACAGCTGTGCCTGTTGACATTTAATGGGAGATCAGAGAGCTCTCCATATGTGTGTCTGTAGATTCCCGACTGGCACCAGAGCTCATTGAACAAGTGATCAAATAAAGTAGCTTAGGAACTCCTGTCCTACCTCAAGGTAAAAGCTTCCTCTATACATGTAGAGAGGAATAAAAATGACTCCCTAGGGTGGCAAAGTGAAATCCTTCTGAGCTTCTTGATGAAAGCAGGCTGTAGATCTGGTTAAGTACACTAAGATGATAGATATCAAGGTTTCATCAGTAAGGAAAAGTCGGTGAGAGGTCATTGTGTTGTTGAAAGGTCAAGTCTTAAAATAAAATACAGCCTCTATGAAGATAAACTGATACACGAGGGACAGTTTGAGTGTTTATTTCTGCCTGTGTATGATCCAAATATACGTTGGCCTATATATTAGGGCCACTGTAGGTAAAAATGAATAATTATGGAGCCAGGACAGGGGGGGGGTAATATTCTGAGAAAAAAACAAATAATTATTATTTAATAATTAATAATTCTGTTAATTTTTAAGATTTTTTTTTACCAAGTTGCTGGAGTATGATTATTATTTAATAATTAATAATTCTGTTAATTTTTAAGATTTTTTTTTACCAAGTTGCTGGTGTACGATTTATTATTTTAATAATAAATAAAATTCTGTTAACTTTTAAGATTTTTTTGACCAAGTTGCTGGAGTATGATTTATTATTTTAATAATAAATAAAATTCAATTTGTATAAATAAAATAAAAGTTTGTATTTATTTGTTATATTTTTTTACAAAGTTAAAAACAACAACAATACACATAAAAGAACAGTGACTTCCACACAGTGAGACATACAGCTTATTAATTAAACACTGGTATCGGATCGGTACTCTGTATCGGCCGATACCCAAAGCCCAGGTATCGCGATCGGTATCAGGACTGAAAAAGTCGGATCGTGCATCTCTTGTTCTGTCAACTACTTTTGCCTGTTTGAGAACATTTTATTTGGCAAAGTTCTTGTACGACTTGAGCTCAAACAACATTTGGCATTTGAGAACCTTTGCAGGAAAACGTGCTTATTAAATATGAGTGTTGAGCCTCTTAGTTGGTATTTTCACACCACAAATGAGCCAGCCGGAAACAAACTAGCTGTAGACAGAAAGCGAAAGTGTCTGAAAGGAGATGGATGGTTGGATATATCCACAGCTCACATCTGGAAGCCTTTAGGGCCAGATCCCTCCAATTTCCTCCACTGAGGTTTCCTCGTCGCTGCATAAAAAAAAGCAACTAAATAATATGTAGCCTTGCCCAGCTGACAATACAGACTCACACTGCTGCTACTATACAGCTGACACACAACAAGCACTATTATGTAACCAGTCCCCAATCAATCCAGATGATTAGGTTGTACTGACACGTTGATCCACTCGTTCATTAAGCATACCAAACTGTGTACGTTTCTGTGTGATTTTCAGCACACTGAATCTGTTAGTGTGACTGACGATCCATCATGGATGTTTGTTCATAGCTCTACTGAAGACACAGGGGAACACTGTCTGCGTTCTCTAGAGAACCAAAGGCTCACTTATGTCAGGATTCCTTATTTAGTACTGCTGAGAACCCACTGATACCCAACTCACAACAATGGAGCAACAACGCTTTCTTCCAAAGTTACTTTTGTGCAGTCTCAAATAACCAAAATTATACCCAAACATGCGTATTAGATCCATCCACAGCTAATGGGGAAAGCTTCTTATTATTATCACTGATTTATGACGATAAAATGTGTTATTTCTTCATGATAATAAAGTTCCTTTAAAAACCTCTGAAGGATAACAGCTCAAATCTATGCACTGTTGTGTTTAACAGAAGTAATGGCAACTTTTTAAAGAGTTTAATTCATAGATGAATCTTTCCAAACACTGGCTATGTAATTACAAAACACATAGGGTAACAAACTTAGTATGTTTAAAGGGTACAAACTGTGCAGGTCTATTTAAAGTGGAATATCACCAAGGCTTGTGTAAACATTACCATTCAGCAATATTCCCATTTAAACACCATAACCCTGTGACCTGCCTTCTCTTTTCAGAAATCCTTACGCCAAATCCCATTTGAAAAATTGACATTTTTTCTTATAATTGCGCGCAAATGATATATATTCATACTAGAAACAAAATTTTAGGTGTCCTTAGAGACCAGACAGTTGTGCTGAAATGTTCGGCATATTTTATTCACCAAGCTGCACTTTATTTTAAAACAAATGTCAACTTTTGGGACTGATGCACCCCACAAGCTACCGCCCACCACCACTCTAATTTGTTGTAAAAAAAGCTTGAGGAAATATATGGAGAGTCGTTTTTATGATTAGTAAGTAAAAGCTTCTTAGGTAGTGTTTTATATACTGCATGCCAAAGTGATGACACCAATAATGGTGCAATAAACATATTACAACATGAATAAAGGCTATAATAAATTGCTATAGTTAGTTTAAAGGTTGCTCTCTCCAACAGTCCTCCAACTATAACTTTTGATACACTTTAACACTCAATCTATGAAAAGTCACACATCCATTAGGTATGATTTCATACCTAACATACCAGACTAGTCCTGTTTACTCCTCCTGCACAGGGATACTACAGGAAAGTGGGCCCTTTTTCTTGTCTTGTCATAATAAATGAG
The DNA here is from genome assembly GCA_916700685.1 of Adelosebastes latens. Taxonomy (NCBI): domain Eukaryota; kingdom Metazoa; phylum Chordata; class Actinopteri; order Perciformes; family Sebastidae; genus Adelosebastes; species Adelosebastes latens. The sequence goes on along the minus strand of CAKAKR010003367.1, from coordinate 35,880 downwards.
TAAATAACCCCTTTAGGGAATAAAGCAGCCAAACAATGGGATAATATAAATGTAGTATAGGTTGAGAAACTCACCCTCCAAAAGCCTGGAAATCAGCGAGTCCACGTCCAACTCCCCCTCCGCCATTTCTGTAGCAAACAGCTCTCTGTGCCCGCCGCAGTCTGGAGCAGAGCAGCCAGGAGAGCAGGCACCGCCTCACTGCACTCAAACGCACCACCAACCTCCTCCCACTCACAGGACGCCCGTTTAGGAATATTACGATGCGTTCAATGCTCCTCGGATTCTATAGCTTCCAGCACAGACAGGAGAAGAGTAGGGAGATTTAACTTTTATTATTTAAGAACAAACATTGTAACTTAAACACTTTGCATATGTTTTTTATTTATACATATATATATATATATATATATATATATATATATATATATATTTATTTTATTTTTTTTTATTTAAGAAAAAGAACATTAATAACAGATTTACAGATTTAACATAGGGAATGTAAATGACAAAAAAAATAAGGAAAATAAATAAATAAATAAATAAAAATAACCTATGCTATAAGACAGGGGTCAGCAACCTGCGGCTCTTTAGCTCCTCTCCAGTGGCTCCCTGTGGGTTTTTAAAAATGGAAAGGAATAACTATTTTTTGTTTACATTTTCATTTTTATTTATCATTGTTGTAGGTCTATGGTACGATGGTACAACAGAGTATTAGGACCACATTGAGGAAAAAATAAATAAATCTGAGATTTCGAGAATAAAGTCGTAATTTTACGAGAATAAAGTCATAGGTTTACGAGAAAAAAATCGTAATATTATGATAATAAAGTCATAATATTATAAAGTAGTAATTTTACGTGTTATTTTCTTTTTTTCTCGTAAAGTTATGACTTTATTCTCATAATATTTTGACTTTTTTCTCACAAAGTTATGACTTTATTCTCGTAATATTACGACTTAATTATATAAATTAATTATATATATATATATATATATATATATATGATTAACATTTTGACAACTTTTGCAACACTTAAATATTTAAGCCTCTTTAATTTCTTGTCACTTGTACAAAAAAAAAATGATAATCTGACTCAGATATTCTTGGTATTCATGAGCCACTTTTATTGACACAGAAGTAAGCTTGAAATGATGTAGAAAAGCTAACAAAAAAGACACATATTTAAGGTCCAGTCACTAAATATTATCAAGGGACAAAATAATGCAGAGTGCTGGTAATGATGAGAGCAGATGATTTATTCACTTACAGCTCCCTCTGCTGGTCAGAATGTGACTTTTATGAGTGGGAAGTCCCTTGAATAAACAGTTTTTATGACTATTTTATGATTTAAATCAGTGGAATACATAAAGTAAAGAACAAATAGTGATTAATAAAGAGAGATAGGAGCCCTACATGTTTATTTTGCACTACTTTGCCCATGTTAAGGCCTGGAACAGAGGTCTTAGTGTAGAGTGGCTCCAGTCTAAAACTCTCTCTCCAGGTTATGACTAAAGCCAGAAGTTATGTTATTGCCTCTCCCACTCACAACCTATTTTTCTGTTCCTTTCAAGTGCGTCATCTGGGTATTTCCGCACTGTTTTGAGTGGGTGGTGGCAAGTTGCACTGCAGAGGAAAGGCGAAGGGTGCAGCTGAGTCAGGCCAGTCACAGCACAACACAGGAAACAGGAGACTCTTTCCTTCAAAATAATAGCTGTCAGCTGTGAAAACAACCATTATTATTTCATCACTACTTTAATGAACTATTTAATTGAATATTTTACCATAACTATATAAGTTACCACCATTATGTATATGTGTGGCATAAATATAGGTTGATTGCTAAATTAAGATCAGTGTTTATTGTTTTGGTAATTACCTAAATATATTATTATTATTATTATTATTATTATGATTACTACTATTATTATTATTATTATTATTATTATTATTATTATTATTATTATTATTATGTACGTAAATGCAGTGTATATATATATATTCGTATTAAGTATATTATTTAGTATGGAGGATGGAACCTGCCAAAATCAAAAATAAATGAATAAATAAATAAATGACTCGATAAATAAATAAATATTATCATTAATTGTAGCAAAAATAATATCAAAAATAAATGTAGCCATTAGTTAAATTGATAAAATGTGACATTAATTGATACTTCTGTTTTCATTTGCTTCTTTCTTTCTTTCTTTCTTTCTCTTTGTATTAATTCCCTTATTTATTTACTCTCTCATTAATTTTCCCCTTTATTTATTTGTGTATTTATTATTCATTTTCTTGTATTTATTTTTGCATTATTTATTTATTTATTTATTTTTTAAATTTATTTATTCATTGTTTTGCATTTATTTTTTATTTATTTTATGTTTATTTTTAAATGTAATTTCCCACTTTATTTATTTGTGTATTATTTTTAAATTATTTATTTTTAAATATATTTATTTATTTATATATTTATACATTTATTTATTTATTTAATTATTTATTTTGTTATGTATTTAAGATAAGATAAGATAAGATATACTTATATTGTCCCCGTGGGGAAATTTTCCCTGGACTCCTTCCAACTGCAGTTACAAACACTAAATCAAAATAGTATCAACAACAACAATGATAAACGATTCCACACAAGACAGGGAAACAGTTTCACAGAAACAGATGTTTCAACACATACACAGTCCACGTACATAATGGCACATACTATCACACACCATGGCAGGTATTGCACCCAGGTAGTGCACTGCACGATTTTCCTTATTTGTTACCCCAAACTTATTTATTTATGTATTGAAGCATATAATAAAATTAATTAAATTAAAATTAAATTAAATTAAATTAAATTAAAAATAAAATAAAATAAAATAAAATAAAATAAAATAAAATAAAATAGAAAAAGAAGCAATTTTATGAGTGTGAGAAAAACACTTTGATGCAGACATTGAAGTGTACTTTTCATGTACTTTAAACATTCTGTGTAAACAGTGAAGTCAGCTCATGTTGAAACATTGTATCACTCAAACAGCAACAGTTGCTCTATTTGTTTCCTCATTCTGTTATAATGTTCTGTTCTAACCGGAAGCCTCGTATTGTCCAGCTTTACTCATCTCTACTCTCTTTACACTGCTCTCCGTACTCTGTCTCTGTGGGTGGAGCGAAACAGGAGGCGACAAGAACAAGAAACAGCAATGTCAAGAAGTTTGTTCGGCCCGCACTGTGTCGTGTACAGGGCTTCTTTAAGCTGAAAAAACAAACAAACAAAGAGATAAACAGACGGAAGAGAAGCGTGTAGTCGGACTCGGACACACAGACATGGAGGGTGAGTAAAAAAACCTGCTCGACCTGTTCAAGTTTAGACGCACTGGAGGTGAAACTGTACCAGGGAGTTGTTTTGCGCACAGGGGAAAGCCCCGCTATCACTGCGCTAAAACAGTGGGAGTCTTGTAATAAGCTATTATACAGTACGAACATTTATTATTTATCATAGCCGAATGAAAGCTGATGAGACATTGAGTGTATTTATCCCTTTAATGTGGAGCTAAATCACCTGACACAAGTGAAACAGCCTCGAAATGCCAAGAAGAGGCCTGTTGGGTCAGTCCAACTCATGGATTTCCCCCATAGTGTCTGCCAAACCTCGTTCAAAAATATATCAATTTATTAGTCATGTGTCTATTTGTGGAAATATTATGATAAATAATTAATATCTGTCATTATTAATAAATAATCTTGAGTTCGGCCAACATAATAAAAATAAATAAACATGTCATTAAATGTAGCAAAAATAATATCAAAAATAAATGTAGCCATTAGTTAATTGATAAAATGTGACATCAATCGATATTTCTTTTTTAATTTCCTTCTTTATTTATTTATCTTTGTATTAATTCACTTATTTATTTACTCTCCTGTTTAATTTTCCCCTTTATTTATTTGTGTATTTATTTATTTTTTGTATTTATTATTGCATTTGTTGTATTTATTAATTTTAAAAAATTTATTTATTCATTTTTGCACTTATTTTTTTATTTATTTTATGTTTATTTTTATTTATCTGTGTATTTGTATTATTTTTTGAATTATTTATTTATTTTTAAATGTATCCATTTATTTATGTATTTATGCACGATTTTCCTTATTTATCACCCTAAAGTTATTTATTTCTATATTCTAGCATATAATAAATTAAATTAAAATTAATTGGTTTCAGTTAAAAAAATCTGTCCTATTATGATTGGTCCCAGCTGCTCGCAACCGCCCACCTCAGTTTTACTGGACGGTGTAGTGGGACATAATGTATGCCGATGAGAAGAGTAGCTTGTGACGATCCATGTTTCTACTTAAGGTCACTTTTACTTTTACCTGCAAGCCAAAAGAATATTAAATAGAACGATTTTATAATGGAGAATGGTTTTTCATACATTGTTAGGTTTTTCCCACAGTCCTGACCTATCAAAATAGAATGACATTGTTGATAGATATTATTTATCAGTGTCTATGATAAGGATAGGTAGAGGGGCAGTGAAATTAATAATATGTATTTATAAATCCATTCACAAAAAAGTCAACAATATGTGGAAGCAATGAGGCCAGATTTATTTTGCCAAGGTTCACACATACATGGAATTTGACTCTGGTTTTATGCAGCTCTCTCAGTGAACTTACGTAGAATAGAAATAACAGATAGGAACAATAATGACCAACAATAAAATAAAAAACACTATAATAAAAATAAAATGTCTATATGCAAATGTCAAGGGTTGATATTAATACATTTAGTGATTTATGAAGGCCAACTTGTGGTAGACCTTTACTTTCACTTTCACAACATCAGGCCCAATAAATAGGCAGGGATGTCTGAAAAAGATTTTATTTAATTGTATTCTATTGATTTTTAACATTTTATTGTGTTATTGTTGTAATTTTTAGTCTTTTCGTCTCTTTTAGCAAAATTGTATTTATTGTCTTTTGTTTTGTTTTTTCCTATGTGATTATTATGTATGTACATACCCTGTATATACATAATAATAATCATAATCATAATAATAGTTATAATCTGATATACATGAAAAGTCCACTTCATTGTCTTCGTCAAAATGGGTTAATAAATAAGGAAAATCACATACAAATACATAAATAAATAAATGCATAAATACATAAATAAATAATGTATAAATACATAAATAAATACATACATTTAAAACTAAATAAATAATGCAAAAATAAATAATAAATGTAAAAAATAATAAAATTAAATACATAAATAAATAAAAAGGAAAATTAAACAAAAGAGTAAATAAATAAGGGAATTAATACAAAGATAAATAAACAAAGAAGCAATTTAAAACAGAAATATTGTGTAAATACAGTCTAAAGTGTAATTATTACACACACTTATTGGCCTTCGTGCCATGTCTAATTCAAAGATCCATATTCATTCACATTCATCTTGTATAATATGACTAAACTAGACAAAGCGGTCTGTCATTTTATCCCCATTATGTGAGTGTGGTCTGAGGCTGGGAAGCAGCAGGCGTGTTACGACTTGGAAAGCATCCTCTCTATGCTTTCACATCAAACAAGTCCAACTAGCTGCTGGGTGGAGCTTTGACCAACTGATCTCGTGTCACACCTCACTTCTTTTTATGAATCTCGACAATTCATTAACCGAGCACCTGAAACCAGAGCGCTCGCTGCTCTGGCCTGCTCTTCCCCTGCAACAAGGCGGGTAATTTGACACCGATATCACACCCCTGCCTGTCGTCATTGTTTGCTTTATTCTTCTTCTTTTCTGCTCTTTGGCAGGCGAGTAATTATATTGAGCTGGGAAGTATCTCGGCACCCTTTGACCTCTTTGGATGCTGCACTGTCTGGTAGATTTCCACCCTGACCGCAGCGCAAATGACAAACTCTTACTAAACCACAAGTATGTGCTGAAAGCAGCTTTTGGTTTTTGTCATCGGGGCTGCCACTGTACGCTGTGTGTCATGTACTGTGGCTGGTAAACCGCTAATGGCTGTTAAGACTTTGACTAACAAGTGGTTGCTATGTCTTTTTCTTGTTTTCTGTCCACTACAGGTGTGTATGGAGGATGGGGCCTGACCCCACTCAATCCAGGTAAGAAGCTATTTCCTGTAAATTATCAGTTAACCCATAGACATATATTTACATAGACGCTGCATTGCAGCATCTGGATACTGTGTTTTTGTATTTCCAAAGTACAGTGACACTGCGTTTAAGTCACATTCTTCTTCTTCTGTCGCCATCAGTCCAAGCAGCGAACCCCTTCATAGAGATCATCGAGCAGCCGAAGCAGCGGGGGATGAGGTTTAGGTATAAGTGTGAGGGACGTTCAGCCGGCAGCATCCCCGGAGAGAAGAGCAACGACACCACTAAGACCCACCCGGCCATCAAGGTGAGATGGGTGACACTTGTTGAGCGTGTTTTCTGGCTTTAATGTAGCTCAGATTACATAATAATCCACTTGTTTGCACCAAATTTGGGTAAAAAAAAGGGACGTAGGGCTCATGATATCCTTACTTTTACTATAGTACAACACTACTCTACCATACTGTTTAAATACTGGAGTATCTTTGTTTAAAAACTTAAGATTTTGCACAATAACAATACATAGTGACACTCTGGTGATTGTACGGATTAAATAAGCAAGATGTTTAACGTGTTCATTATTATTATTATTTTTTGAACTAGTGAGCTTTAAGCCTCGACTATACTCCCAAACGGAAGCGTACACGAACAGCTGCGGACATCACGGATGCATAGTAGTTCTGTTTATACTGTCTGCTTGGAGGATCGCGTTCCACACATGCGCAGTAGATCGCTACGTTACCACTTGTATCATGGTGGTCACAACAAATTGCCGGTACACCAACATCCGCACAGAGCCTATACGTGTACACCCTCTGGTGACGAAATTTACATCAAGCGGGCTCTTGCGGACGCGCAAAGTATAATATAAGCTTATAGAGGTGTTGGTACTGCAGGTGGATTTTCTTTCCTTTGGATAGAGCCAGGCTACCTGTTTTTCCCCTGTTTCCAGTCTTTATGCTAAGCTAAGCATTGACTCTTGGCAAGACACTATTCCTTTGAAGGTTTTCTATTTTTTTCTGGAGAATCAACTCCAGCTCCTCTCCTTTCCACGTTTGAGTGAAGCTTTATGTTGCAGCTTTCTCATAGTATTTTGTCTTTCTAAAAAAGTTGTTGCTTGCTTGTAAAAGTCACACATGTAACAGCTATGACCTAAACCTACTGGCTGATCAGTAGCTGAGATTTATTCCAGCCATAATAACACAAGAACTTGTGAGGTATTACATGAAGTTTGTCTGTTTGAGCAGTTGGCTCCTAGTGAGTGAGGTCACCCCTCAACTAGACTGTAAGCAGGCATCCATTTTGCTCAAGAGTCCTTAAAATTCCCCTTTGGAATCATTAAACATGACATATTCCTCCAACAGGTGCACAACTACAGCGGCCCGCTGCGTGTTCGCATCTCGTTGGTGACGAAGAACGCGCCGCACAAGCCTCACCCCCACGAACTGGTCGGGAAAGACTGCAAGCACGGCTACTACGAGGCGGACCTGCAGGAGAGACGGATACACAGGTAGACCGGAGGGTGAATGTGTGGCTAACGTGATGCGTCTCATGCACTTCAAGGAACTTTTTGTTCAAAATGACTCTGAATTGCCTCAGAGAGGAAACTGCAGTTCCACATCAAAACAAGGTGGCATTTGTTAGAGATTGCCCTAGATAAGGACGACATCATTGGTGGGAGATGACGTGTTTACTGTCGCCTTGGTGAGACCAGTCAACGGGTTCATCGGGTTTGGAGATAAAGTAAAACATTAACAGCATAAACCTTGCACAGCATAAAGCTTGTTTGCTGCTTTTCAGTCTAGTATCCTGTATGACAATTTCTTCTCAAAATAAGTAAACAAGTATTAGAAGAAAGTGCAACGACAGTGACTGAGTTAACTACGTAATGTTTCAACATAATATTACATCATTTATCTGTCTTGTCAGAGGGAACTGTGTCTGTCTTCATCACGAGTGTGATGAAATTCAAACAAACAGTGTGTACTGCCCTCCACTGCCAGTACTGTGATACAGAGTGCCTTTTGTTTATATTAGTCATCTGTTTTTACCATTGAAACATGTGTATTGCAATGATTAAAAAGTTAAACTAGAGCTAAATGACAACGATTTCTAGTACACATTATAGTAGATAAGGATGGGGTCTTTTAAGCGAGAGAGAAAATTATGATTTATTATTGTGCTTACCATAGTTTTATATATATATATATTTCACATAAAACATAATAAAAACTAATAAAATAGAAAATTAGAGATTATATTATTGGATGTCTAAAATATCTTCATCTATTCGTAAGTATTTTTCCACTCACCCTTTACTCAACTTCATTAAACTGTCCTCCCATCTCGTGGATGTGACACACTGGTG
>CAKAKR010003367.1:0-26661 GCA_916700685.1 Adelosebastes latens | reverse complement strand
CTCCCATCTCGTGGATGTGACACACTGGTGACACTGGTGCGGTGGTGATGATTTATTATTTTAAAATGTGGCTTTTATGGGAGGAAAAGTTTCCAAATTGGAGGTGCAAAGAAGATTAAAACTGGGATAAAGGGATTGTTTGAAGTGGGGTTGTATGAGCTACTTATCCATAGTCAGTGTATTATCTACAGTAGATGGAGGTCGGCACGCCCTCAGTTTGGAGAAACAGACAGGAGTACCAGCACGGGAGCAAAGTGTATTTTAGCCACCTAAAAAAAAGTCAATATCAGTTTAACTGTATGCTATATTTAAAATATTTACACAGCGGTACCATGCCGTCTTAAAGCCACCAGACTCCTTTGACAAAAACAGTAATTTTACCTTGCAGAACACAGGAGTTGCTAGTCTACCGCTGCCTCGATCGGTTAGTTTGTTGGTGTTATTGTGTGACTTTGGTGTTTTAAAGAATTTGTTCGGATTCACCAAAGTCACACAATAACACAAACAAACTAACCGATGGAGGCAGCGGTAGATCAGCAACTCCTGTGGTCTGCGAGGTAAAATTACTGTTTTTGTCAATGGACTCTTGTGGCTTTGAAGAGAGCATAGATGGATATAACGGCTTCCGCTCCCATCGGAAAGAGCTGACTAAAATCTGTTTTACTGCTGCCCCCGTCCACAGCAGTACATTGCCGTGCGGTAACTCCTGTCTGTTTCTCTAAACTGGGGGCGTACCGACCTCCATCTACTGTAGATAATACACTGACTGGATAAATACCTCATATAACCCCAACTTCAAAACACCCAAACTATCCCTTTAATGGAGCGAATACTCATACACCATGTGTTTGGCCACAATTATGTGTTAAATACAGAATTAGAATTCATAATATCAAAATAGAAAGTACATGTATGCTTCAGTGGTTTCCATCTTTTGGTTTCGGTCTTACTTATCTGACTGTGTTTGCTTTCAGTTTTCAGAACCTCGGCATACAGTGTGTGAAGAAGAAGGATGTGAATGAGGCCATCACTTGTAGGCTGCAGACCAATAATAACCCCTTCAACAGTAAGTGGCCGTTCTGAAAGACACACAGTGTGTGTGACACAAAGCACTTTCTGTGTTACTATCGTTGGTGTGTTGAGAACTAGCTAACTGGGTAGTTAGCAAAAAGAAGTGTATATATCCAGTTAGAATAACAGGAAGTGTAATTTGTTACTTGACTGATCTTTAATCTGATAGCCTACATATGACAGGATGTCAGTGCTGTGCGTGACTCGCTGTGTTTGCCTGATTGTGAACGCCACCACCCTCTCCCTGCTGTGTCTTGGCTGCAGTTCCCGAGGCGAAGGTGTGGGAGGAGGAGTTTGACCTGAACTCGGTTCGCCTCTGCTTCCAGGCGTCCATCACTCTGTCCTCGGGGGAGCTGATTGCGCTGGAGCCCGTGGTATCGCAGCCCATCTATGACAACAGTGAGTGGGCAACACAAGCACTCCATTCTATTTAATCTCTTTTGACTATTTTTTCTTATTCAATTATTGCCAAAAAAATCACACAAGTTCAGTGCTTTCCCAGGATTTGTTGTCAGGGTAAACTGATTTATATTGGATTTTAATAAAATACCAGTCTATGTAAGCAAGTTCTCCTGCAACCTTTAATTCCCTCAGACACTCCTTGTTCCTCTTTGCATTTGAACTTTTCTTGTCAGCTTGAAGGTATTTACAAGAATTAGTTTCAATCGTAATAGTAAGTATCTAAAGGCTGGCCCACACTAAAAGAGTTTTCAAATCTTAAACGGACGTTGAAAATGTGAGAGAGCCCACACAGAACGACATGTTATGATACATTTAACAGTTTTGTTCCTTTAGTGTGAGGAGAGCAACGATTTGGCCCAAACAGCACACGACACACTGACAGATTCATTCATGAACAAGAAGAGTCCCGACTCTCAAAACCAGAAAACCTCGCAAAATATCTCGCGATCAAACGTGACTTTCGTGTAAACAAACCTGGTGGACGACGGGCAGTTTTTGCACGACTTTGTACTGAAAATTCACTGAGAAAAAAATATGAAGTCGTTGTGTTGTTGCCACAAATCAACAAGGTGGTCCTTCATTTCTGAGCTCCATCTTGCTACTTCTTTAGGCTTAGTGTTTTGCATTAGTTCATGCATTAGCCGCGGTGGTTGTCCTTCCTTCTTCAGTCAGCTTGGTTCTCAATTGGCTATCGTTTGTTCCCATGTGACTGCGTTATCGGCTGTCCTCGGCCACTGGAAAATGTGGGAGGTTTAATAAGTTTTACAGTTTTTGAGAAAAACAGAATGATGGACTTCATAGTTCCTGCCACGTTGAAGCATCTGAACATTTATCATTCTTGTGAATAATATACAGTAAAAAAATTGAGCAATTTGCTTACCTGTGGTGAAATTCAAATAAGAGAAAATACAGTAGCTACATAATCAAAAATCATAAGAAACAATAGAAACCGCTTCCAGTGCATTTATAAAAATGTACAAATGGAAAAGACCAGAAAAAAAGAAATTATATAGAGGAAATAATTGAATTCTTAAGGCGTACAGAGCTCAAATCTCTGCATTTAAAAGGTGTCCGGTGTTTAACCCGTAGCCTTGGTGTTGTATCTATTTATTATCTGTATCTATATGTATTCATAAATGCCTTTTTTCTGTCTTAAAGGGGCCCCAAACACAGCTGAGCTGAAAATCTGCCGAGTCAACCGCAACTCTGGAAGCTGCAAAGGAGGCGATGAGATCTTTCTGCTGTGTGACAAAGTACAAAAAGGTACAATCTGCCTGTACTCTGTGTGTTTTTGTCAGAAATACTGATGTTAAGTATTTATTGTGTGCTTAGAAACAGAACCCTGAATCTCAAAATAGTGTACTACATTAGCTGATTAGCTTTATGTTCACAGTGGGTTCCTATGTTACGTCAGTGAAGATGATGAAATAGCCTCTTTTAGCTCATTGTTTTGGTTTTCCTGCCTGCAAACTCTGCTCAGGAAGCTGTTTTCAGCAGAAAAAAGCTCTAAAAACCAACTGCATGCTACCTGTCCAGCACCAAACAGCAGGCAAAGTTAGCAACTAGCGTTTTACTAACATGTTCACCATAACTTTATATGGTAATAATGTCAATGGTGTGCAGCTTTAAGTATACATTTCAAAAGCCTCTGCTCTCAGATCATCAACACACCCAGTATGAAGTGATATTTTTGGCCGCCGACATGTTGCACAAGTCAGGTTTCGTTGCCTGCTACGGTATCTGCTGTGTGAGATGCAAAGCAGTCCCGTTACGTCTGAGTTACTTCAATCACAAAACCAAAAGCTTTCTTCCTCTATTCTGAGGTCCACTTCTCATTTTTCCTATTTTCTAATAAATTACTAACATTAGCTTTATGTGTAAACTGATAGTTAACTACTTCCCACTGTGTGTTCTGTGCCGGCTAAGTCATGAGGTTCACATCAGAAGGGTTTCCTGCGTGGGTGATGTGATGCTGATAGAAGAGTGAAGTGCAACTCTTAAAACTTTCAGCTTCCCTGCGCCTCGTGAACTCGGTTTCTTTCTCTTCTTCTGTTTCATTTCTCTGCATTTTTCTCCCTCTAATAAACAGTCGGTTAACCCCCTGAGACCCGACTGACTTTACTGTCTTTCAGATGCTCTAGTAGGTTCAGTTTTAGGGTTACAGTGAAGAAAGCAAAAATATATGGTCATTATCAAAGATCACACATTTTTTTTAAATTAAAAGACGTCTTTTCCCCTCAGTTATTTGCAGTAGTTTGATCGTGGCTGGCGTATGTGTTGGAGTTCACATCCTCAGCTTTAGTATCTCCTGACATCTCCATTGTCTGTTCCCCCCCTGTAGAGGACATCGAGGTGCGTTTCTTCCAGGACTCCTGGGAGGGAAAGGGGACGTTCTCCCAGGCTGACGTCCACAGGCAGGTGGCCATTGTGTTCCGCACACCGCCGTACCGCGACACTAACCTCACCGAGCCCATTAGAGTCAAGATGCAGCTCCGCCGGCCCTCTGACCGCGAGGTCAGCGAGCCGATGGACTTCCAGTACCTGCCCGCTGACCCAGGTAAGAGGCCCATTTTCTCCATATGATGACACATAAGTTACTAATGAAAGCATTTCTCAAAATACCTCAGAGATTTGAGCCCTATTTCTTCTCTTTCCATATTTTCTGACGTCATCACCCTTAAAAAATATTACAAAGCCTCGGCCCGGACCCCAGGTTGGGAACCGCTGCTCTAACTTGTTTATTTAATGCCCCCCGTAGATGAATACAGGCTGAGTGAGAAGAGAAAGCGTACAGGGGACATGTTCCAGAACCTGAAGCTTGGGCCAATGCTGTCTAGTGGTACGTTGATGTTTATTTATTTATATATATTTATATTTATTTATTTATATATTTATTTATGTATATATATATATATATATATATATTTATATATATTTATTTATTTATTTATATATATATTTATATATATTTATTTATGTATATATATATTTATATATATAAAGATATATATTTATATTTATTTATATATATATATATAGATATATATCTATATATATATAGATATATGTAAATATATCTATATATATAGATATATATCTATATATATATAAAATAAGGTAATAGTGATTGCAATGTAATATAATCTCGTCTGTTGTTATTTCAGTGTCCATTCCACAAGATAGACGGCACATAAGCCCGGCAAGGAGAACAGTCACAGCCAAGCCTCCATCGATGAATGCACAAGGTGAGTCTGTTGAACTTGTGTTAAAGACAGAGAGTCTGAATCTGTGTAGCAACAAAGCTGATTTAAAAACGACCTTAAACTGAGCTCAAGTGCTTGTTGTGTTTGTGTTTGTGTGTTGTGTCGTGTGTCATCCAGCAGCTGTGGTGCCCCCTGGTGCCAGCGGAGCTAAAGCCCAGCCCTCCTACCCATATCAGCCAGGCCAGCTGTTCTCCGTCCAGCCCAAGGTCGAGGCCTCCCCCTCCATCTCTACTGCGACTACACACCAAACGTGGAGGATCATGGAGAGCCTGAACCTGGGCCCCCAGCCCAAAGCCTCTCCGGTGCCCAACTTCACAATGAGCCAGGCGCTATCCTCCTGTTCCCCCATCGCCATTTCCACCGCCAACCAGGACTACTCGACCGTCAACCTGTCGGACCTTCACGAGTTCTTCCCCAACATCTCCTCGGCCATGGCCCAGGAGCCGGCAGCTTCTCAGGGGAACACGGCCTCCTCGCAGGCCGGCAGCTCCTTCACCCTCCACGGCTCTCAGTTCCGGGTGGACGCCCCGCTCGTGGACGACGACATGCCAGAGTTCCCTAGCTTTTCCGAAGTCCAGGCCCCGGGCGTTCTGGACAACCTAAACATGGATGACTTTGAGGACCTTCTGCAGCCCGCCCTCATGAACGAGAGTGGAAACACCGTGACATTGGCTCAAGCTTTGTGCCAACAAGCCTCCCATCCTAGCTCTTCTTCCGCCACCCACAGCGCAGCGTCCCAGAACACTTCCGACGTCGCCGGCCTCCCGGGGAGCACCTGGATGAATTACCCCAACAGCATCGTCAACCTGCTCCAGAACGAGGGCATGAATGACATCGCGTCCAACAACGGCAACTACCGGCCCGCCGTGCTGGACGAGTTTGACGAGTTGATGTCCGCTGACGAGGATCGTCTCATTTCCATTTTTAACAGTGGAAGCCAAGCTGGGTTCGTGTCAGGACACCCGACTTAAAGTTTGTCCGTGCCATTTTTCTTTTACGGACATATTTACATAGACCGCTTGTATCTGCCCTTTGAACCTTTTAAAAGAAACAATGCGGATGCAATAAGACTGTGAGAGACAGAATGTAGCAAAACTGCTCACTGTGGACATGCAAGGACTCTTCATGGATTTCAATTAGTGGGTTTTGCCGGGCCTTTATAGACGGGTTTCTGTGCGGCGTCATCGCAGAGATGCGCACGCAACTAGGGGGCAGAAAGCACGGCATCATGTCTATGGATTGAAAATGTTTCATATTTGGAGGGGATCACACGTCTTCGGTAAAAACAGAAGGAGATTATGGATCCAGGCCTGATGGATAAAAGCATTGTAGTTACACAGCGTGGTGGTCATGGTGAGCTGTCATGCTCCACAGATCGATAAAAATGATCAACAACAGGGTGATCGACCCACACTCTAAGGAAATATTTATATAGATTTAGCGGCTACGCCTTAAAAGTGATGCAAGACTTTGTTACGGCTCTAAATTGTTGTAACGTTACGCGACTACGGCGAGGGGAAAGCTCACTCCGGTACGCCGCAACGTTACATTTTAGAAGGGAAGACGTCTGGTAGTCTACCGGGACAGCCTCTCCTGTGGTCACAACAACAAGCGGCCGTGTAAGCTAACGTTAGTTAATGTTTGTTTAAATTGAATCGGGCATATCTGCAGGATTGTATTGACTTCTGGCGTTGCGTTACTGACCGTAACGTTAGCTAACAGCCAGCAACACGCTATTAAATAGAGGGCTTCTAAGGTTAATGTTCACCTGTCCGACATACAAGAGCCGCTGTGGGACTGGTTGTACTAATAACATGACAAGATAACAAGAGTTTTATATTATTGTTATACCTGTTGAGGAATCGCTAAGGAAAAAGTGTCTGGTGGCGGCCAATGAGACGTAACTTGAACGCCAACTGGAGTGTCGACCAAACAGACCCTGGTCTCTCAAGTCAAATCATGTCTGATCTAACGTTCATAACAGGTGATAATAATAATCCAATCTCATACTAGCATGTCATATGATAATGGTATCTGCAGGTGTCTAGTGTAATCTACAAGAATGTACAAACAAACGTTGACTACAACGGCTGCCAAAGCGGTTTTGCCCCCTGAATGTGCACGCAGCCGGTAATGTTTGTATACAAGAAACCCGTCTATATACAGTTTGATCTACAAAGACTGAGCATATTCAGATTTCATCGCCCCTTGTTTAGCATCAATCATTAACTTTGTTTTATAAAGACAATCGCATCAGAGGCCTGGACTACGAAGCCGGATTTGGGGGTTAGCGAGGTAATTTCAGGGTTTAACTCTTCAGGGTTTTCAGTCCTACGACGGTGGTTCACTTCTTCTTACCGGGGTAGATCGCCATGGCAACTGATGCTGAACAGCTAACCTGCTCCGGAGCAGGTAATGTTCCAGATAAGAGATCAACTCGTATAAAAGCACCACCTACTGGCCAATCAGAGTTCAGTGTGCAGATCGTATGATAATATTACACAAATACAAAGAAGTTTAGGTCATAATCCAGTTTTTTAATTGTGTTTTTATATTTATTTTTTCACTTTTTTCAAGTCCGTTTTGCACCGCCGGAGTCGGGGACGCAGCTGAAAGAAGGCTGAAATAGTCACACTAGGGGTGTAAGAAAATATCAGAATTATGGAGTATCGCAATATTATATTTTCTGATACTGTATCGATTTTTAATTAATAGTTTAAATACAAAGATTAACTCAGTCAATACTTAATTCTATTTGCAAAGACACAGGCTCCCTCTCAGTGTATGTGTCCTCTCGAAGTAGAGCTACGATGTTGGATGTTACAGATTCATGTAAATGCAGATCCTACTGTTCTTATTGCACAAAAAAGTCAACTTTTTTTACTCAGATTTTATGCATATGGTGGCGTGTTCTTTATATATGACACCTAAAATTAGTTGTTTTATTTAAAAATCACAATATATATCGCCTACAGCTTACAGTATCACAATATATTGAATCGTAACTCCTGTATCGTGATACGCCAGATTCTTGCCAATACGCAGCCCTAACTCATACACGCCACAACTTGGTTAAATGCCATAATGTGATAAGTGTAATCCATCCAGCTATTTTATATATCACAGCCCCGTCTAGACGACTATATCTGACTTTTAAGTCTTCCGTTAAATTAATAAATCTGCTAGTTTTCGCATTCACACATCGGCAATTTTTTGTCTTTCACCAGCTGTCCTTCCTGCATTTGGCAGCTTTCAACTGTGTTAATTTTAGTCTGGATTATGTGTTTAACTTCTTTGTAATTTTCTAATATTATAGTTCTTGTTGTAGATCTCGGTTGTTACGGGTTCGTTAAGGGTATGTTGAACTCGCTTCGTAGTACAGGCCTCGGATGTGCCGCTGAAGGCATCTGTTCAAACTGTGGAACATGTTAAGCATGTTCTTGTACTGTCATTTTAACATATTGTTGGTAGCTCTGGTCAGTGTTAATGTGGTTATCACTTTGAAATGTGTAAGTTTGGTTCTGCCTTTTTGTTGTAAGCAAAGCGGTAGCTAGGTAGGTAAGTAGGTATGTAGGTAGGTAGGTATTGTCAATATCCAACCTGGAGGTTAAGTCTATGCAATTTCTGCCCATTGTAATGAAATATCCCCATGTTTTACTTTAATCGAATGTTTTTTCTCATACAGGTGCCTTTGTTGAGTCTCAACAAAATGTAGTAAATGTGTTACGAACCAAATGAAGGTCTACATATGAATAATTATCAAACAAGCTATGTTAATAAGTACATGCTTATAGCAGAGAAGCTCACACTCATGGAGCTGTATCAGATGTTGTTTTTGTGTCTGCCGATATAATTTGTTGGGATGCACCGATCCGACTATTACAGTCCCGATACCGATATCTGGGCTTTGAGTATCGGCCGGTACCGATCCGATACCAGTGTTTAATCAATAAGCTGTATGCCTCACTGTGTGGAGGATCATTCTTTTATGTGTAAGGCAACATCAGGCTTGACTTAAACTCTGCTTTCCTAACTTTTTAATATAAAATCTAACAAATAATTACATAAATATACTAGGGCTGCACGATTATGGCCATAATGGATAATCACGATTATTTATCACGATTATTCATTCATTTTAGCAACCACATATTTTTATTGCACATTGACATTAAAATAAACACTTTCACTGCTGTGCTACATTCCTGCTAATGTACAAATTAGGGCTGACATTGCAGTATATTTTTTCAGCTATATATATATTACAATATGAGAAAATACAGGAATATTTACCCTACTCTTTTGTTAGCTACATTTTAAAGTTAAATGCTTCAATCTGGTGCACTTTGAGAGCAAAATTAGCAACAATAAGAGGCTAGATAAACAATTTATTGCTCTCAATTTAATCATAAACACATTGGCTGTTTAGATAATATCTATACACACTAAAATCTGGCTGTTAGTTTAGGAAGTGCTTCAGTTTTCTATGAGCAGAACGCACATTTTAAACGTCAATATCACAGGCGATCATGTTCAGCCCTAAGATATACATTTACTGAATGGTTATTTATTATTAAAATAATAAATCGTTCACCAGCAACTTGGTCAAAAATCTTCAAAATTAACAGGAATTACAATTGAGGTGTAAACCTTTTTAACGCAGCAACAAAAACAGGAATTAAAATGCCAGTATGTAACGTATATGGTATATAAACAGCTGTTTGAGTCAGTATCGACTCGATATTTGATCCGGTATCGGTGCATCCCTATTAATTTCCTCTGGTCTCTGATCAGTTTCTCTACAGTTATTTCATGAATAACTCGCTGCAGTTTAACTCCAATGTTTCAGACCTGCAGGTCAACTTGCTTTAGTAAAAATATGCTTAATGAGATGAATTGATGCTTGTTTTATACCGGTATGATGTAAGCAGATTATACTATATGCCTTTTGGTTTTTTTGCTGTAATGAACGATTTAATTCTGTCAAAAAAACACTTTTCTTGGCAATAAAATCCACAACATATTAAGATGGTCTTCAAAGGTAGATTTTATTTGGCAACTCGTGGTTCAGTACAAACCAAAAAAAAATAAAATGAGACAAATGGATATTGTAAAGAAAAAAGAAAATTTCCTTTGTGCATACAAATCAAGGATTTCTTCAGCTACCCTGTCCATCAGGTAAAAGTTAGTGCATTACAAACAGAACATCAATAATACAAATACTTTTACTTATGAATACAATATAATCAATAAAAAAATATTGTGACAGTAGTCCAGGTCACTTAGGAAATATTACAGACTGAAATGAGATTTGCCAAAAGGAAGAACTTGAAACTCAAACACTGACTTTTTAAACCCATTTCAGTCAGTGAGATGATCACCAAGTGCCTCTTCGTTTACCCAAAACCTAATCCTCTCGTTCTGCTTATGTTACTTCAAGATTGGTGACTTTGTTGATAATGTGTGAACGCCGAGGCACGCACTCCAGGTCAAATTTGCTCTCGTATATGGTCGGACACAGTTTCCAGCGGTTGTTTCGGTAGATTCCCAGATAAGTGTACACGTCCGGCTTGTAGGTGAGAGGGCATTTGATCCCCGTGGCGCGGATGACCCCGTCCAGCCGTATGACCTCGCTCTCGTCGGTGAAGTTCTGGTTATAGGCACAAATGACCTGCTTGCCCTCTCCTTTAGGATTATGGGGGCTGACTTTAACGAGGGAGATCTTGCCATCCAGGGCCGCCCTGGCCACGCACTCCCAGGCGTTGTCCAACTTGAACCCACAGTCCAAGTGCATCAGCCACTTGCCCGTGAGCACTCCGTGGTTCAGGGCCAGCTCCTTCACCGTCTGGAAGCCGACGGGCCGGCCACTAGCCAAAAGTTTCTCCCAGCTCTCCTGGAGGCCCACGACGTCCCCGACGCTGGGGCAGTGGTTCAGACCCAGCACGGCGATCCACCCCACGGGGCTGACGCCGCCTTCCTCATCTCCAAATCTGTCCACACGCGAGGGACCGTTGCTCTCCAGCCAGGCGTCGAACTCGGATCTGGGTGTTCTCCTGGAGTCAAACACAATCCAGGGGTCCATGTCTGCAGCCATGGCCTCAGCTGCATAGGTCTCTGCAGCAAAGGGGGTCGCCACCACGCCTTCTACAGGGGCCCCTTCCTCCTCCATAGTGCTCGTCAGTGTGACGCAACTGAAGAAGCCCTGTTAAAAAAGAAGGAATGCTAACCCATTGCCTTTGGTCGTGTCATAAATTACAGAAGTACTGGTCTGAAATATTATGTGAAATGGAAAAGATATTTGATAAGGATTTAGAAATTAATCCAATGTCTTTGATTTTAGGAATCCCAAGTACAAATATAACTACTGGAGCCAACAAAAGGTTATATAACATTCTTACATTTGCTGCTAGATAAAATATATTACTACAGTGGATTAGTGATAAGAAAGCCTCTGTTCAAGGCTGGCGTAGAGTGATATTTGAGATGGTCCCTTTGGAATATCTCACAAATATTTTACATGCCAAAGTAGATCAGTTCCACAATATCTGGCAGCCATATCTGAATTATACTGGACCTGATCTCTCTTCCATTATCTCACAAGGAGTCTCTTGAACATGAACTCATATATCCTGTGACTTCCCTTCACTATGGACTAGTGTGTTTGTGTTTGTTTGTTTGTTTGTTTGTTGTTGTTGTTTTTTATTATTATTATTATTATTGTGTTTTTGAAAATAAGAAAACCCAATAAACATATTATAAAAAAAAGGAGAAAAAAAGGAATGCATGTTGTATATTAAAAAGTATATATTCAAACCACACCGTTAACTTGCAGTACTTCGAAATTCTTCAAATTTCCCATTGCACCAAAAGCGAAGGAGGTTCACTTTAAGGTTCTCAATGAAAAATATATAATATACCCCTCTTATCTGCTGAATTCTTAAGAAACAGTTTTGGTTTTGATCACAATCATTGCTCGTTCTGTGATGAACACATTGAAACTACAGAACATTTATTTTATGAATGTATTTTTGCTAATGCTTTCTGGGATGACTTGCATTTTTGGTTGTCCACTAAATTTGTAAATTTTTCTAATTAACAAAGGAAAATGTTATATTTGGTACGATTGTGAAAGATCCCGTTACATGACCTGGCAATCAATAATCCATAATCATTCTTGGGAAGCTTTATATACATAAAAATAGATTCATGAATTCAAGACCAAATGTCTATGTTTTTCATAAGGAGCTGTGTCTTTACTTTTCATCTCTGAAACATATGAAGGAAAAGAATGCTATGAAGCTTTCAATGTTAGTTGAGGACCTTAACCTCAGAGAACCCCTATAGCACTATTAACACTATTCACACATTCCCTTACTTTCTTGTTTGTTTTTTTGGTTTCTTTCTCTCTCTCTTCATCCACACTTGTATGCACTGTACGATGCCATATTGTAATGTAAATTTATCAATAAAAAAACAAAAAAAACTTGCAGTACTTCCTGATGCAGGCACATGAGGACATCTGGACTGATGATGCTGATGTTTACTAATGATGCTAATGTTAGCATGCTACATTAGCATTAACATCACTTGTTCACTAGCTAATAACTGTTGTCCAACACAGATTCTTTTACATTAATAAGCTGCTATACATTTAGTTTGTGTATCGTATACAGTTGTAACTAAACACGAAGATTTGTAGATGCTTTGCTCCTCCAGCCTGGTGGTAGCTAGTCGGCTAAGCTAACTAGCTGCTAACTAGCTAGTCATGTTAGCATTAGCCATCTTCATCTTCTTCTTCACATTTGGAGGTTATTTAAAGCTAGCTAATAATCACATCTACTGTTATAACATGCGTACTTGTATGACGACAATATCTAACTAACTAACTAACTGATCAGACTGTGGATGTGGAGGTTTTAAACCGACCTGAGTGGATGTTTGATGTTCAGTCGGTGTTGTTCTTCCGCATCAAGCAGGCTGCAGGTGGTGAAGCTAGATGGAAATGTTGTTGCGCGTCTGTCTATTCGTTTTGCCATTACGGTACTGGTGCACTCACTTCCTCTGTGTCCAAAGTGAAACATGAGAAACTACATTCAAGTTTAACTCAGGGGTCAGCAACCTGCAACCTTTACTATCAAAAGAGACATTTTAGGCAAAATAAAATAAAATAAATCTGTCTGGAGCTTTGTGATGAAGGTAACACAGTTTATAGTCTATAGTATATAAGTCTAATGCAGTGAGGGCCAAAGAGCAAATGTACTACGGAGTATTAGGGCCACATTGAGGGAAAAAACATCTGAGATTTACAGAATAAAGTCATAATATTACAAGAAAAAAGTCGTAATATTATGAGAATGAAGTCATAACTTTACGAGAAAAAAGTCGTAATGTAACGAGAATAAAATCATAAATTTACGAGAAAAAAGTCGTAATATTACGAGGATAAAGTCATAACTTTACGAGAAAAAGAGTCGTAATATAACGAGAATAAAGTCATAACCTTACGAGAAAAAAAGTCGTAATATAACGAGAATAAAATCATAACTTTACGAGAAAAAAGTCGTAATATTCCAAGAAAATAGTCGTAATATTATGAGAATAAAATCATAACTTTACGAGAAAAAAAGTCGTAATATTACGAGAATAAAGTCATAACTTTACAAGGAAAAAGTCATAATATTATGAGAATAAATTCATAACTTTACGAGAAAAAAGTTGTAATATTATGAGAATGAAGTCATAAGTTTATGAGAAAAAAAGTCGTAATATAACGAGAATAAAGTCATAACTTTACGAGAAAAAAGTTGTAATGTAACGAGAATAAAATCATAAATTTACGAGAAAAAAGTCGTAATATTACGAGAATAAAGTCATAACTTTACGAGAAAAAAGTCGTAATATTACGAGAATAAAGTCATAATATTACGAGAAAAAAGTCGTAATATTACGAGAATAAAGTCATAACTTTACGAGAAAAAAAGTCGTAATATTCCAAGAAAATAGTCGTAATATTATGAGAATAAAGTCATAACTTTACATGAAAAAAGTTGTAATATTACGAGAATAAAGTCATAACTTAACATGAAAAAAGTTGTAATATAACGAGAATAAAATCATAACTTTACGAAAAAAAAATCTTAATATTACGAGAATAAAGTCATAACTTTTCGAGAAAAAAAAGAGTAAAACTACAATTACTATACTTCTATACATATATACTAAAATTATGACTTCATTCTCATAATATTACGACTTTCACTTTCCATTTAAAAAAGTTGCTCCAAAAGTGACGGGCGTTGGGACCCTGCGGGATTCAGGCTGACCTGCCGGGCAGCAACAGAGTGAACGAGTGACGTCAGTGCTAACAGAGTTAGCAGCTAGCAGGGTAGCTAACAGCTATCTAGTGCCTCTAGTGTTACTGGTGGAGGAGGAGATTAATGTCTGATATAGAGCACTATTACACATTATATTACATTTTATTATAAGGTTAGACATCCAGGTAATTAAACTATGCCCAGCAAAAAGAAGAAATACAACGCCAGATTCCCTCCGGTAAGTTTAAACTTTAGCCTGAACCGGTGTTAAAGCTAACTGAGCTAAGCTAACTGAGCTAAGCTAACTGTATGATGCTAACCTAGCATGCTAGCTTGACTGGTGAATGCGGCCTAGTTTGTTTCCTGGAGAGCTAACAGGCTAACTAACAAACACGAGCATGTTACCACTAGAATGTATATTACATTAGTGTCATTGACTTTGCATCTCAGTGTTTGTTATGGTACATTTAAGGCTGCAAGTTAGCTAGTTAGTTAGCTTGTTAGTCCACCAATTATCATTGTTTTTAGCATGTCAAGCTAAGAGCATTGCAGTTGTGGGTGCATATTGAGCGACATTTGGAGGTATTGACAGTGCACACACTGTAAACAATCTGATCAACATGATGGGGATGAATAGTTTTAAACATGCATGCTATGAAAGTCCTCTTATCATGTACCAATGATTCAAAAATGTGCTGTAAAAGTCTTATTAAATCGTTATATTATGAGAATACAGTCAGAGGTTTATGAGAAAAAAGTCTTAATATTATGAGAATAAAGTCATAATATTATGAGAATATAGTCAGAAGTTTATGAGAAAAAAAGTCCTAATATTATGAGAATAAAGTCATAATATTACGAGAATTAAAGTCTTAATATTATGAGAATAAAGTCAGATGTTTACAAGAATAAAGTCCTAATATTATGAGAAAAAAGTCTTAATATTATGAGAATAACGTCATAATATTACGAGAATTAAAGTCCTAATATTATGAGAAAAAAGTCCTAATATTATGAGAATGAAGTCCTAATATTAGGAGAAAAAAGTCAATGTTATGAGAATAAAGTCATAATATAACGAGAATTAAAGTCATAAATTTATGAGCAAAAAGTCCTAATATAATGAGAAAAAAGTCCTAATATTAGGAGAATAAAGTCTTAATATTATGAGAATAAAGTCATAATATTACGAGAATTAAAGTCGTAATATTATGAGAATAAAGTCTTAATATTATGAGAATAAAGTCATAATATTACTAGAATTAAAGTCGTAATATTATGAGAATAAAGTCATAATATTACGAGAATTAAATTCGTAATATTATGAGAATAAAGTCATAAATTTACGAGAAAAAAATCCTAATATTATGAGAATAAAATCATAAGTTTACGAGAATTAAAGTCGTAATATTATGAGAATAAAGTCATACATTTACGAGAAAAAAGTCCTAATATGAGAATAAAGTCATAATATTACGAGAATTAAAGTCTTAATATTATGAGAATAAAGTCATACGTTTATGAGAAAAAAGTCGTAATATGAGAATAAAGTCATACGTTTAAGTAATATTATGAGAATAAAGTCATACGTTTACGTAATATTATGAGAATAAAGTCATACGTTTACGTAATATTATGATTGTGGGTGCATATTGAGTGACATTTGGAGGTATTGACAGTGCACACACTGTAAACAATCTGATCAACATGATGGGGATGAATAGTTTTAAACATGCATGCTATGAAAGTCCTCTTATCATGTACCAATGATTCAAAAATGTGCTGTAAAAGTCTTATTTTTCATAATGTGTCTATGTATTCACTTGCATTTACTTACTGTACACTCATACTGTACTTTTCTCCTTACAGGCAAGGATTAAGAAGATTATGCAGACAGATGAAGAAATAGGCAAAGTGGCTGCAGCAGTACCTGTTATTATTTGTATCCTTCCTGCCAAATATCTTCACTGTGCCAGTTCAAAGGTTCAGATCATCTGAATGCTCAGAATGATGTTGACTTTATCTAAATTGTGCCATTCATTTAGGCAAAAGGACCTCAAACTAGTGGTCTGAAAGCTGAAACAATTACTTGATTAACCAGTCAAGTAACTATGAAGGAGTATTAGGGCCACGTTGAGGAAAATAAATCTGAGATTACGAGAATTAAAGTCGTAATATTATGAGAATATAGTCAGAAGTTTACGAGAAAAAAAGTTGTAATATTATGAGAATAAAGTCAGAAGTTTACGAGGAAAAAAGTCGTAAAATTATGAGAATAAAGTCAGAATTTTACTAGAAAAAAAGTCGTATTATGAGAATAAAGTCAGAAGTTTAAGAGAAAAGTCTTAATATTATAAAGTCGTAATTTTACGTGTTATTTTAGAGAGGAAACAGAGTAGCGTGTGTGAAAATGAGGAACGTGGAGCATCTTGTGAAGTTATACTTTAGTTTAGGTTTCACAAATTACGAAATACTTAATCTTTTGGCACATCAGCACAACATCATCATCAGTTTCAGGACCTTGAAAAGATTGTGCAAGAAACTGCAATTATTCCGAAGAAAGAACGACACGGACCTGATGGGGAAACTGACTCTGACTCTTTTTCTCTCGTAAAGTTATGACTTTATTCTCTGAGTAAGGGTTAAATCAGCAGCAACTGGACTTTAACCTCTGTGGGAGGTTAAATTCCCGTGTTCCCCTGCCATTTAGCCAGAACTGAAGAAGCTTCTTGGATGAGAAGTGAAACATCTACGAGAATCTAAACCAAGTCAAGTTGCTGCTGATTTAACCCTTACTCGGATACCATGACCTGGATGACTGAGAACAGACTTTATTCTCCTAATATTACGACTTTTTTTCTAGTAAAGTTATGACTTTATTCTCATAATATTACGACTTTTTTTTCTTGAAATAGTATGACTTTATTCTCATTAAATTACAACTTTTTTCTCGTAATATTATGACTTTATTCTCGAAATCTCAGATTTTTTTTCCCCCTCGATGTGGCCCTAATACTCCGTCGTAAGTAACAGAAAATTAATCAACAATTTAGTTAGTGATCATAAAAGTCAGCGTAAAGCTTTGCTGGTTTAGGCTTCTGCGATTTGAAGATCTGATGCTTATTCTTAGTTTTAATTCATTGTCAACTGAATAACTGTTGGCCAGGGAAAAGACAAAAAGTCACTTTGGGCTCAGGGAACTTGTGATGGCCATTTTACATTATGTGTTGACATTTTCTAGACTTAACAATTCATTGAAAACACATTTATGACAGATAAATCAATAATGGGGAAAAAAACATTAGTAAGCCTGACTCTGTGTACAAGTTGTGGATTGGCACTCTTAACAGGTAGTATTTCAAATAAAGGACACAGACCTGCTGCATCATAACTTCCTTAACGAAGACGCCAGCGAGAGCCCTGGAGCTTTTTTTGGAATCATTGCTTACAAAGGCCTGTCAAGTCACCCAGTCTAGGAACGCAAAGACGATGACAACATCACATCTGTAAGTTTCTGAGTTTGACCCTGTTGAGACCTGGCATTGACATGCATCCTGGGTGATCCGATCACAAGTGGACCGCTTTAAGTACGTCTGTTCACACCTGGCGTTAGAATGCGTCTCCACATGAGTGACCACTTGTGATCCGATCTCACTTCCCCGCTCTATATGCAAATAAACACGTAGTAAACACACGGCTAATACAGCAGACGTTGTGGCGTAATATTACAGGAATGTCAGTTGTAATATCCTACATATTTTTTGAATTCGGGTACATTTTATTAACATCAAAATATAAGGTTAGTGTACCGGCGGTCCCCGAGGACCTCCGCGCCACCGACAAAGCCGTCAGGAAACAGCGAGTACAGAGCTTCAGAGAGCCGGGATGAGAGAGAGCGAGTGGGCGGGTGTCACCTTCGTGCAGAGTACCGGAACAAAAACACATCTCTCTGACAATATGATAATAATGCGCTTCCTGTGCCTAGTCTGTAGATATGTAGCCTATAGATTAGATATATTTTAATAAAATACAGTTGTACCGACAGAATACAGTAGAGCACAGCAGCCGTTTTCATGCTGCGAGGCAGACCAGCGGTGCCTGTCTGTTCACATGAGGAGCGCAGTGAGATCCCGCCGATCCCAGTGGGACGTCAGTAGAGTAGGCGGTCCTTAATGTGGCCCAGGACACATTCACGTACACACTGCTAAAAGAATGTGGTCCTATGTGGCCCAGAACACCTCTGAATGTGGTCTGAAAGATCCGATCTGTCCACTTGTGATCGGATCACTGAGGACGCATGTTAATCCCATGTCTGAACAGGGCCTTAATTGCAATGTGCTGGAGTTGAGACTTCTTTCGGCAGTTGTTGATGAAATTAATATATAATCAGTTATCTTTTTGTCTATTTGACACAAAGTTGACTTTTTACTCCACTCAGAATGCACGCTAGTCTGCGGAGAAAGCAACGCACTGATTTTTAAAAATTGTGTGTGTCCACAGAAAGCAGTGTATCGAGCTGGAGCAACAGTTTGATTTCTTGAAAGACCTGGTGGCAACGGTGCCGGACATGCAGGGCGAGGGCGAAGAGAACCACACCGAGGGGGGAGGAGAAAAAGTCCCACGCAGGTATGTCTCTCTCTCTCTCTCTCTCTCTCTCACAGGCCAACATGTTTGTATAGCACCATGACTACAAGGCAAGGAATTAAACAGGAAAACTCTGATCTGCAAGGTCTTGTTTCACATACATAACTAGTCCAGAATAATACAATGTGGTCACGCAGCTGAGTTTGACTCATTAATCTGCTTTTTATCGCTTGATTTGTCAATTCATCACACAGTCATTTCCGATAAGTGCATTCCCCGAAAGCATCACGTGGAAGAAATGAATCTCTCAACAGGACGACACTCCTTATATGGACACAAGGAGGGTTACCTTTAGCCTTTTCCAGGAACAGCTGCAACTGTAAAGAAGAAAAAACCACAGAGGAAACACTAATTATTGAGCAGGAAAAGCAGTATATTGACTGTCAAATCAAACACTGCCACTGCAGCTAAATTGAAGCAGAGAGCATGGCAGATAATTACACATAAATTAGACGACTAAAGAGTGGCTGATTTGATTCTGATTGGATTTAAAGTGCTTGTAAGCTCCTAATATTTAGACACGTAGCCTCCGCTATGGGAACGAGGCATGTGGAGACGCAGCGTCTTTGAATATGAACGGCTGAAAGTCGTTTTCCACCAGCAGGATTGGCCCCCGCATCAGAGTTATCTCTGTTTATCTGAGTGATGCACAAAAGGTTTTGTTCTTTCTCGTTTTCTCTCCAGGGGTAGAAAACCAGGGTCTGGCCGGAAGAATGGGGGAGCTGGCTCCAAAGGCAAGGACAAGAAGTTGTCTGGCACAGAGTCGGAGCAAGAGGTGGGGGAGTATTGCATGCAGAGGCCAAATCGCTATCGACAGTTTTATACAGTTATATTTTCCTAAGTGCACAATGGGACATTTTGAGCCCAGACAAATATCTTTTGCAAGAACATAAGTGACATTTTGAAAAGAAATGTTCATCACGTAACTTTGAATTGAACTCCATACAGTTTCAATTATGTGTGTTTGAGGTAAGAAGTATGGATGGGGGAAAAAAACGTTTTTTTTACGATTTTGAAATAGATTTTTTAATGCCAGAATCGATATATTTGCTTCATTTGAGTCTATGTGGAGGTAGAAGGAAGTTACCGCTTTTATTGTTGTAGTCTGAGTAACGTGACGTCATATCCCTTCCGTATTTTTCAAAGTAAAAGTCCCTAGAAGTGTATGATTCAACTTTTTCCCCATGGTCTAGTGTTAAAAACTTTAACAAAAATCACAATACGTATGGAATCGGCACCCAAGTATCGTGATAGTATTAAATCAGGAGGCAGGTGAATCGTCAAAGCACTAGTAAGAAGTCTCACTGGTGTGTTTCTTGTGATGGAAACAGGATGACTCTGAAGACAGCGAGACAGACGGGGACGAGGAGGACGGCTCTCAGTCAAGCACAAACCTGCAGGCTGCATCCAGGTTCCACAGGTACGGACCCAGACTGAGTGTGTTGAGATACAGATACTCAAGACAGATCACAGTGTGCGTATCAAGTGTTTATTTACTTTAACAGCAAGTAATGACAGATATACACGATTGATGAATATGGCTACTAGAAGCCCACTGCTCCACCTGTTGAGATGGAGAAATCTGGTGGATTACTTTACAGCTAAAAACAGGGAGAGGGCGCTGTTTTTCCACAAGAAACAATGTTGAAACCTGCTGTGTGCCAAGTCAACACTACTTTTAGTTTTATTCTAAGCAGGTTTTGAGTGTGTTCACACCGGAATATATAGAATACGCAAAAAAAGTCTGTATGGTATTGATGGACACTATGGAATAAATAAATAATAAATAAATAAATAACCTTTAGGGCAGTGGCATTTTAAAGCCCCAGTTTGACTGACTGATGCAGTTTCACATCTATTGTATCATTTTCTGTTGGTCTAAAATTAAATATGTAGATTTTTTTGATATACTAACGAACACAAAAAAAACTACTACTACTAAACATACTATGACAATAAGCATATAGTACATAATATATATATATATAGTTAGTATGTAGTGTAAATTTTGGAAACACTGCTTGAGAGCTGAGAGATTAATCGTGATTAATCACAAATGATCACACATTTTTTTACCTGCTCAAAATGTACCTTTAAAGTCTTATCAACATGGGAGTGGACAAATATGTTGCTTTATGCAAATGTAGTTATATATTTATTATTGTAAATCAATTAACAACACAAAACAATGACAAATATTGTCCAGAAACCCTCACAGGTACTGCATGTAGCATAAAACAATAATATACTCAAATCATAACATGGCAAACTGCAGCCCAACAGGCAACAACAGCTGTCAGTGTGTCAGTGTGCTGAGTTGACTGAGTTGCCCCAAAACTGCATGTGATTATCATAAAGTGGGCATGTCTGTAAAGGGGAGACTCGTGGGTACCCTTAGAACCCATTTACATTCACATATCTTGAGGTCAGAGGTCAAGCAACCCCTTTGAAAATGGCCATACCAGTTTTTCCTCGCCAAAATTTAGCGCAAGTTTGGAGCGTTATTTAACCTCCTTTGAAACAAGCTTGTATGACATGGTTGGTACCGATGGATTCATTAGGTTTTTCTAGTTTCATATGATACCAGTATCTCCACTCTAGCTTTAAAACTGAGCCCGCTACAACCTACAAATGCAAGTTGTGTTAATGCGTTAAAGAAATTAGTGCCATTAAAACAAATTTGCGTTATTATCGCGTTAACTTTGACAGCCCTAAAATATTTAATTTGATTGACTAACAGCTGGTTTCCACCTCTGCCTGTACCCCCTGCAGCTCAGACGCACCCCCGCAGTACATGCCCATGGGCAGCATGGCCTCGATGGGCGGCATGGCTCCCGCACAGCCCCAGGGCGCCATTTCCTTCGCCCCCCACCCCTCCATGATCAGCGTCGCACCACCTCCCCCAGCCCCGGAGCCGCACAAAAACGATGACGAGGACGACGACGACGACGAAGACTATGACTCTTAGCTCCCCCCCAACTCATATATTACGCACACACACACACACACACACACACACACAAACACTCTTCCAACCTTATTTTTCGATTTCTTAAGTTGTTCCTGCGGCAGGAAAGACTCTTCGTCGCGGCCCCCCCCCGCTGACAGCGAAGCCCCTCGGCAGCCGGCTGCAAAGAGACGCCGCCGCCGCGGGAAAACTGGTTGTATATTATGTGTTTTAATTTTAATTTTTTTTTAAAAAAGAAGAAGAAGGTTTTTATTTTATTGTCGAGGAGAATCCCACGAGGATGTTTTTTAACAAGTTCTATTTTGACTATTAAAGATGGCAGTCGTCACTGTTTATGCCATGAGCCCCCCCGCAGACAGGATAGGGGTGGTAGCTTTTTCTTTTTGGCACTTTTCTTTCTTCCTCAATCCTCTGTAGTAAACGTTAAACAAATCACGGTTGGCTCAAAACAATTCT
Source organism: Adelosebastes latens (assembly GCA_916700685.1). Taxonomy (NCBI): domain Eukaryota; kingdom Metazoa; phylum Chordata; class Actinopteri; order Perciformes; family Sebastidae; genus Adelosebastes; species Adelosebastes latens. Next base: position 4,483 of record CAKAKR010003367.1, on the reverse strand, counting down.
GTACGTGGTAGTTTAAAGCATTAATATACTCAGCTAGAGTTTGATTGGCTCTGAGATAACTGCTGTTAAGATGTGCACTTCCCGGCTTTGTCACAACTTGCTAGTCAGTCCAATTGTCAGGCTGCAACATAAACAAGGAAGCAGGTGTATTTTTACTATAGGTTAGCTAAGCCACAGCTTTTCTTTTTTCTTTCTATTTTTAATTCACGTTTTTATCAAGAGAGCTATAATCCTCAGCCATGAAGTCAACCATATCAGCAGGTTAATGATCTACATTATGTTCCTTGTTGTTTTTCACGCTGTCGGAGGTTAGTCGCTCTGGCAGTCGGACCCTTTTTTTTTTTTTTATAAATTCCCCTGAATTGCCCATCAGAAGAATACTGTGACTCTTGGACCATAACTTTGTTTTTAAAGTTGTTTGTCTCATTTCTATTCTGGCCTCCCCCCCACTCCTCCACAATTTTGAGTAACATTTTTTCCCCCTCTTTTTAGATTGTTTTAAATGTATACATTGAAAACAGAGATCCCCATTTATGTGTCAGTCTCAGTATGAAATGTTTCTGAATAGACAGTTGACACTGTATTGTAAACTTTTAACATTCTTTTTATTTTGTATGGGTAAAATAAAGTTCATATTTCAATTAAAAAAGCATCCCTTGTTGAAATATGAAATGCTCGTTCACCTTTAAACACACTTCTTTGTTTACAAGCTGGGAAATCTGCCAAAACCTGACTCCTACTGCATCTTTAACCCTCTGAGACCCACAATAGACACGTTTTTGTCTTCTTTAGGGGGGTACAGGGGGTGTTTAGAGGGAGATAGCAGGTCAACAGTAGATGTCACATAGAAGTGGTGAACATCATCTGAAAGCTGGGAACCTGAAGATTAATTTAAGATGCTGCTCAGCACTGTGTCAAGTTCTTCTAGTCATAAGTCATAGAACATGAGCGAAGTATATGATGTCCATCCTCATGCTCTATCATGTCTCATAAGTTGTTGCAGCAATTTTTTGGGTTGATATCATTTGTTACACAGATTTGGAGCTAAATTTAACCATTTTTTACTACTGGAGAATTGATAAAAAATGATCAATAATCCCTACAAAATACCACATTAAGACACCAAGACATTGAGGGACACCATAGAAAAAGCCATGCTGTGATTTGGGATCAAAAACTTTTGAAATTTTTTAAGATTTCTTTCAAGAATTGCATTTTTCGGCGATTGGATGGCGAGCACTTCTGTTGTGTAAACTACTCAGAAACCTCCTTATTGTCAATCTAGCTATGAATGCCATCCATCCTCTGAATGCTCTAGGTCTCTAGTTTGTGGCTGTAAAGTTTCATGAGGCTGTGATTATCCTAGAGGTCACCACAGGTCATTTTATACAGGGAGGTCAAGTTTAAAAAAAAAAATGGTCTCACTACAATGAAATGGCTACTATAGGGACTAACATCATCACACATGAATACAGTTGGGCTCATTGGATCCACAAGAGTCTCAGCTTTACAGTGATACCCAATTTGGGCATGTCTGTAAAGGGAAGACTCGTGGGTACCCAGAGATCACATATCTGGAGGTCAGAGGTCAAGGGACCACTTTGAAAATGGCCATGACAGTTTTTCCTCGCTAAAATGTAGCCCAACTTTGGAGCGTTTCGCGACATGGTAGCATAACATGGTTGGTACCAATGGATTCCTTAGGTTTTTTAGTTTCATGTAATATCTTTAGCTCCACTCTAGCCCTAAAACTGAACCTACTAGAGCCTCTGAAAGACAGTAAAGTCAGTTGCAGGTCTCAGAGGGTTAAGCTGAATATTTCAAAGCGCCTCCCCCTTCATTTTTCAGTTTCATAGGTATGGAAGACATCCTTTGTAGTCCTGATGCTGAGCCTCCTTGCACTCTTTTACTTTCTGTATTTTACAATATAAAAAAATAGTTTTCCCACGGATGCATCTCGCGTTGATTTACCGGCCAATGACTCACGCAACCTGAAAGACAAGTGCTTCTGTTTATCCTCTGTGTTGTTGCAGCCTCCTCCTGGTATTTGAATCAGATAAGTTACAAGACGGCACAGGTTTATGGAAAGGTGTTCACAGAGAGGCGATTGTTACCATCGTAGACTGTACTTTCAAAGTATAGCCGGCACACTTGGCCTCCGAGTGTGTGTGTGTCCAGCCCCTTTCCTCTTCCTCCTGCCTTCTTTATTTTTCAAACAGTCCCATTTTGTCGTGTAAATGCAGCCGCTTCATCCCCCCCTTCTCCCTCCCACGCTACCGACCAAGCAACCCTGAGCCGGGGCCGCAAAAACAACTGCATCCTTCCTGCACAAGCGTTGACTCAGCGGACTGTGAGGGAGGGTGGGGTTAGCTGTGTGTGGGGGGGAAGAGGGAGGAGGTGGGTTGGTGGTTGACTTTAGGAGGTTGGTGTCCAAACAAGCAGCAGCCATGGGGCTGGGAAGGAGGGGAGAGTAGGGGGAGCCATCAAAGGGGGTAGCAGAAGGAAGCACACTGTTTCCACACAGCCGCCGGAGGGGCCAAAGGTCGCCCTCTGATTCCCATCCCATCCACTCCCATGAAGCCACTGACTTTAAAGCCAGCGGTTCTCAAACTTTGTAGAACTTTGTCCCCTATATATGGAGGACGGAACCTGCCAAAGTAAAAAAATAAATGTATATATAAATAAATGACTCAATAAATAAATAAATATGTCATTAAATGTAGCAAAAATACTATTAAAAATAAAGGTAGCCAATTGCAAACGGAAAATCACAAAATCATCAGAAAAAATAAATACATAAATAAATATAAAATTAATAAAAAAGAAATGCATAAATAAATAAATTAAAAATTAATAAAAATGAATACATGAATAAATAAAAGGGTTCTCAAACTGTGTAGAATTTTGTCTACACAAATAAATGGCTCAATAAATGAATAAATACATAAATAAATATAGCAAAAATAATATTAAATATGTATAAATAAATGTATATTTCTATTTTAATTTGCTTCTTTGTTTATTTATCTCTAAATAATTCCCATATTTATAGGCCATTAGTTAATTGATTGATAAAATGTGACATAAATTGATATTTCTGCTTTATGTATCTTTGTATTAATTCCCTTATTTATTTACTCTTCTGTTTAATTTTCCCTTTTATTTATTTAAGTATTAATTTTTATCTTTTTTTTAATTTATATATTTATTTTAAAATTTATTTTTTATTTATCTATGCATTTTTTTATTATTTTATATTTATTTTTAAATGTATGTATTTATTTATGTATTTATTTTTTTCTGCATGATTTTCCCTTTGCATTTCACCCCTAGTTTCAAACGTAGTTTTAAATAAACATATAAGTTATGCATGATAAATAAATAAAAAAATACATATGGTACGTCCAACTTTTGACTTAGTAAATCCAAATGATGAGATACTTATCATGCATTCATTTTCATCATTTGTTTTTAATTGGGCTTCCATATAGGCTGCAGTATTGGCTATAGTAGGCTCATTGCGTCACAGAATAAAAATGGTTTGTACATTTTCTACTAAGAGAATCTGCAGACTGCTGAACTCTAGTGTTTTTTACAATAGAGAGGTGTTACTGAAAGTGCGAGTATTCTCCTTGGAATAAAACTTTTAAATGAGCCACATTTGACTTTATCTTAAGTAGAACAGCACAGCAGTAAATCCGACTCAACTTCAGTGAAATTGCAATTCCACCTCAGTCGGGTAAGTAGCCCATCAAACTGCATAAAGAACATTAAACCAGCCATATGCCAAAGGCTTTTAAATGTGCTGCTTAAAGAGAGGCTTGAAACTCCCTTTTTTTTTTGTTCAAAGTAACAGCAGACAAAAGGAAATCTTCAACACAGCTCTCCTCAGAAACCTAACAGCAGCACTTCATCCTCTTTTCTTTGACTATGGGGACAATTTTTAATGAACTGCTGTCCTTGAGTATTTGGACTGAATGTCACTAAAGCATAATATCTAAAACTGATTCACCAGGAAGACACTTTACTGTGTTAAACTAACCATATAGCATATGAATATATATACATTGATATACAGAATATATGCAGAGTGTAGAAAATATGACCCATGAAAAGGAAACTGGACATAAAATGTGTGAATTTACAGCATCTTTCAGTAAATAGTGATTTTTTGTTTTACATTATGGGGTTATTTGCTGGTAATAATTACCGACAAAAGGTCACAGATATATTTATATTACTTAATTACTGAATGTGTGTTTTGGTAAATGTTTTTGAGCATTTCTTTCTTTTCAGGTTAATTTACCACCAACATACCACCAACATCAATAGAGCCATAATAAACAAATAGGACTTCTAGGGTGAATTTCAAAATAAAAGTCAGGCTTTTTCAGAAAATTTGTAGTAAATGAAAATGAAATAAATATGTGTTTTTCTTCCCAAAATATGAGAATTAAGTCATAAAACAACATAAAAAAAATTA
>CAKAKR010003365.1:1388-19589 GCA_916700685.1 Adelosebastes latens | reverse complement strand
TGCATAAAGCAGCATATTTGTCCACTCCCATGTTGATAAGAGTATTAAATACTTGACAAATCTCCCTTTAAGGTACATTTTGAACAGATAAAAAAATATGATTCATTTGTGATTATCTTTTATATTATTATTTTATTATTATTATTGATTTTTATTATTTTATTTTTTGGATAAATTGACTTAATTGTGATTAAATATTTTAATCGATTGACAGCCCTACTAAATATCCATACAGACTGGTTTTCAGCTGAAAAAAGTGGTTTGGAGGTTGTAGTTACTCTTTAAAAACGATCCTGACAAAAAATATTCACCTGCCAAAGCTTATTTTTTTTTACCTGTTTCACTGATGAAAAACAAAATAAGGAACTTAGAAGGTTTATCCTGTCAAAACCTTTTGTTTTCAGCTGTTCTTAAGAGTACAAAAGACTAAATTCAGGTAACAAAATACGTAATTTAAAAGCACAAGTAAGTAATTTTAGGTTTGAATCACTAATTATGAATATGAATGCATAAAAGTAAATGCAAGTGATAGAAATATAGCATTAGGGTTGACGATGCAACCGTTGTATTAAAGATTAAACATAAAATCAACCAGTAGGTGGTTATCTTGTTAACTCAGTCCATCAGTGAGTTATTTATGTGCAACCAGTTTCCAACTCTGCAACCACTCCACAGTTATTAGAGGGTTAGGAGGAGGACGGTGCTTTTCTCTGTGTGTGTCATGCTGTAACCACGGCGGTGAGTGTGATCTTTTATTATTATTATTATTATTTAGCTTACCAGGGCCGCTGCAGGACGCAGGCCCTCGGTGTGGTCCTGATGCTGCAGTCTGAACGTGCAGGTGGGGGAGGCTGGAGGCTCCGAGGCCTCTGCTGATGTTACGCGGCGTTGAGAGGGTGCGTATGCATGTGTGGTTGCGGTGGTGGCGGCTATGGTTGCTGCTGTTTCTGGAGGACTTCTGGATTTCACCAGAACTTCTCCAGATGTTGGCAGAACCGCCACAGACCACATACCGCCATCCACCTCGCTGCTCTCTGATCTTACAGCTGTGATTTCCTCACTAGGTGGGTCCTTTAGTGTGTTTTGTGCAGGTGTGTGTGTTGTGCTTTGTGTATATATCTGTGTGTCTGTCTTCAGCCCCTCTGGGTCATCCCCCCTCCATGCAAGCCCCCTCTGTCCCTTCATGAGCTCCTGACACAGAGAAAGAGAGACGGAGGAGTCCATCATCACTGGTGTGGGTTTATTTGCATCTGTACTCTTTGGATTTTGGATATGTAGACAGAATGGAAAGACAAAAGTGGAACAATGTACAACAAAGTACAGCAACATGCCATGTAACGTAAGACATCTCAGTACCGCTGATCCCAGGTGAGAACCTCTTACCTCCAAAAAAAAGTCAGCTTAGATTGATATTGATGAAATTATAATTATCGTTTTACAGGTTCGCAAATTTCATAGTAATTAGGTGTCGACAATAAGTCACACAATGGTGAGATTTGTGTCTGATCAGAAGTGTCTTCTATTAGTTTTCCACCTCCGATGAAGAGCAGCACACAGCAGCTTCTCAAGCCTGAGGGCCATATTTTAACCATCATATGCTATTTTACCATATAACTATTAAATCATGTTTATAATAAAGTAATTTTCAATACATTTTGAGGTAAATATTAGAGTAATTTGGCAGTAATTATCACCTTATTACCATGAAATTTGCGAACTTGTAAAATGACGTGTGTTACCTTAAAATTTCTTGCACAAGAGCAAGTAACATTTTTATTATTTGAGTATAATCCCTCCAATTAATAAAACTAAATTTGGAGTTGTATGGTTTTCACCTGCCAACAGCAGCGTGTTAATCAGTAATCATGTCAAACCAGTGCATTTTCATGGCCAACAGTCATCTTGGAAAACTTTCTTTAAGTATAAAATCTGCATCGTAGAGAGTAAAATTTGCTGATTCACAAAAAAAGCGGGAATCTTGTTTTCTCCACACTCTCCCTGCTGCCAGGCAGTGACTGAGCACTAATAATTACTCAAGTTTATTAACTGTAAACAACAATTTATTATCATGTTATGGAAATTCAAATGGCAAGTAAAGCAAGCGAGTTTATTTTAACAACTGCATTTGCTGGTAAAAGAGCTCAGATAGTAAAACAATCAAACTATTTTTTAAAATCACCATTTTCCTATATGATACATTATAAAATATAGTTCACAAAATAGGTCTATTAGTACACTTTGTTTCTGCCTTTTTTATAAAAACATAATCAGAATTAAGGTCCATGCACAAGCTTATTACAGACTAAAAACCACCGACCCCCACATGCTAAATACCATCAGTCTGCTTTCTGTTTTTAGTAAAACAGTAACCGTCACCCTATAAACCGCTTCTCACGTAGTTCCAAAATAATGTGCTGTGTCATCTAGAACCACGTGGAGGACGGACGACCTCAGTAGTCCTTCATTTGAACATCTGACTTAGTCCTGTCCTCTATTTTTATCGTTCATATTATAGTAACTGTAGTAACTGTTGGAAGCCAAATATGTGGAATTCTCTGCCATGTAAATGCACTGAGGGTTGAGACATTTCAAGAAGAACCCGAAGGTCTAGGCTCGGTGCTAGAATAGTTCAGGCGCTCTAGACTTGGTTCTAGGAAAATGAGTGTTCTAGGTTTAGTTCTAGAAGAAAGATAAAAGAGTTTGGTTGTAGAGAAAACGGTTCTAGAAAAAAAAGTCAAAAGCAAGTTCCAGGTCTTGTTCTACAAGGATTCTCTAGAAGAGATTGCTAGGTTTGGTTCTAGAAGAGGTGAGGAGTTCGGAGGTTTGGTTGTGGGAAACAAAACATTGGTTCTAGAAAGAAATCTAGAGCTCTACAGCTGGCTCTACAAGACATATTGAGCTCTAGATCTGAGTGAAGGGGTTATAGACGTTGGTCTAGAAGAATTAGGGAGTCTCATTGTTCTACAAGAAGTACTGTAGGAGGCCCAGGGCTTGTTCTAGAAGATTCTAGAGAACACTAGAAGAAATCGGTGTTCTAGGTTTGGTTTCTAGTAGATGTGAGGAGTTCGGAGGTTTGATTGTGGACAAAAGCATTGGTTCTAGAAAGAAATCAGGTGACTCTACAAGACATATTGAGCTCTAGATCTGAGTGAAGGGGTTATAGACTTTGGTCTAGAAGAATTAGGGAGTCCCATTGTTCTACAAGAAGTACTGTAAGAGTTATCAGGGCTTGTTCTAGAAGACTGTAGATGAACTTGATTCTAGACATTGGGGCACAACACATATGGTATGTATGGTTAGGTCTACAAGACTTAGATCTCTAGAAAAAAAACTTTGCATTTGTTCGTTCTAGAAGAACGGGGAGTTCTTAAGTTCCTTCTATGAGATTCTAGAGGAAGCCTTGAAATCTAGGCTTGATGTAAGAAGATATTGGGAGTTTTATGGTTGGATCTAGAAGACCTTGGGAGATCTACAATGGGTTGTACTGTCTCTAGACTACTGAGCTCTAGACTTGTGTCTCGGAGGAGTGGGAATTATAGACTTAGATCTCTAGAAAAAACTAGATTCTAGAGGACGTATCGAAATCTAGGCCTTATTCCAGATGTGTTCTAAGGTTGGATCTAGAAGAAGTTGGGAGATCTATGATAGGTTGTACTGTTTCTAGACTTTCCAAGCTCTATTTTGTCTACGAGAAGTGGGAATTATAGACATAGATCTCGAGAAAAAACTCTGCATTTGTTCGTTCTAGAAGAATGTGGAGTTATTAAGTTTCGTCTATAAGATTCTAGAGGAAGCTCTGAAATCTAGGCCTAATTCTAGATGAGTTTTGAGGTTGGATCTAGAAGATGTTGGGAGATCTATGATAGGTTGTAAACATTGGTGTTCTAGGCTTGGTTCTCAAAGGAATGGCATGTCTGAACACAATGGGGATTCTAGGGTATGCTCTAGAAGAGGTTTGGGGGCTCTGGGATTGGTTTCAGAATGAATGGGAGTTCTTGGATTGGCTCTAGAGCTCTAGAAAAGATGTAAGTCTCTGAGGCTGATACCCTTCTAGAGGGGGGGCTTTCTGCACATGGCTCTAGAAGAAGCTGGAAGTTAAACGCTTAGACCAAGAAGAAGTGAGAGAAGTTCTAGCGATACAAGCTCTAGATCTAGGACACTACACATTTCTGCTCAGGTTGGGCTTTGGAGACTTTAACGGTGGAGGCTGTGTTTACCATGCTCTCAGGCAGGGACTGAGTTCTGACTGTGCCCGGGGGGTTTGATAAAGCTTCAGATGAACTTGCTTCTTGGGTGTCAGTGGGGCCCACAACATCCTGAAGAAACACGAACAGGGTTAGAAGATCAGTCAGTTAAAGACAAGGATCATTTAGTAGCACAGGGTTACCACGAAGATAGGGATTCACACAGTTACACTCTGTTACGGAATTATATTACATAATGTTATTGACATCTTCGTGTTATCTTGTATAACCTGCTGTAACGTAAAACAAGTTCAATGGCTCTTATTGGTGGTTTTCAATACTTTATACTAGAATTTGAATACTAGAATTTGCCAACAATATGGAGTTTGACATCAGTTCATCAGGAGTACAACACAGGCATGCAGCTCAAATGTTTAAATCACAATACTATAAGCAACTGATAAGAATAAAATGTCCACTAAAACCTATAATTGAGATTAATTAAAAGATGAGGCTGGTAATATTCTATATTTTTGTTATTGCAAGCAAATCCCTGGTCTTTTGATTAGATTTGTCAACAATATGAAAATAGAGAATATTACCTTGCCTTATCCTATTAAAAAGATTAATAATTCTAATAGGAGCCAATGAGGATGTTCGACAGCGTTGAGAGTTACCTGTTTTTCTTCTCCCGTCTGTTCAGTGCTTTGTCCAGGGGCATCTTCAGTCTCCTCTGGGACAACAACCATAGGTTCCTAACACCCAACAATTACACATATTACAACAGTCTATACAAACAACCAAACCATAATATTAAATGGCTGAAAGAGAGAACAACGCTGGTAAACATTCATCTTCAGTGTTGTCACACAAATTACAAACACTGTTCAATACTGCTCTCTAGAGGCAGAACAACATCCAGAAACAGATGTGCAGAGAGGTTGAAGTAGAAAAAGAAGGGACTAGAAACTGCAGTGATTGAAGAGATGTATTAAGGATTGAGGGGGGGTTTGTGGAAGCAGCTGATGTGATGAGTAGGGAGATGGTAGTAAAGGTGAGGAAGGTGAGGGAATGCCAGCAGTGATGAGGAGAACAGAGTGACCCAGGTCAAAAAAAGTCAGATCTTAGTCATATAGCTGTTAGAGATGATTTAATTGGAACTAGATTGTTGGGCCATCATATGGTCTCAGGTGTATTATCAATCTAGAAGAATTAGTTTAAGATATAATTTGTTCTAATACCTGGTTAATACCTGACCGTGGGTCACAAGGAACTCCGAGGGGAGGAGAGGGGGAAGAGGTAGGACAGAGAAAAGAAACATGGATGAAAGGTTTTTTTTTCCACAGCAGCTCTAGATCATCTTTACCTCTGGCGAAGCGGCCAGGAAAGCATCCCAGAGCCACCACAAAACACCTCCTCCACCTTCTTCCACTCTCTGCTCCTGACTCCCTGTTTTCTCTCCGGCTTCTTCAGCCCGGAGCACGCCTTGACGCTCCCTCTGCTGACTCTGCGGAAACACGCTCATGTGCAGAGTCACACGGGGAGGGAGGTGGTCAAAAGTGCATTCTTGGGGACACGGAGCTAAAGGCCGGCCGCTGTTTTGCTGCTAATGACGGTCACCGACTACGTTTACATGCACACTAATATTCCACTAGTATTCAGAATATGATAATATAGTGAATTTGATACGGGTCATGTAAACAGCATATTCTGTTTGGATATCCTGAATGGAGCTTTTTCAGATTAAGACATGTGTGATATTCTGATATTATTCAGGTTTTAGGAGCATTCTTTGGACATGTATACAGCTCATATATATCAGAATATGAGTCCCAATCACGGTTTTCACGTCAGTTTGCGACACACGGCCTCTTGCCTGTTTACAGCCAGCTCTGTGCGAAGAAGTCGAGAAACGCTCCGACCGTTAAACCTTATGAAAGACGTGGATATCAACAGGTTTTTGGATATGAGCAAATATCACAACGCCGACCTTTTCAAGAAGGTGGTTGAAGGAATGAAAGAGGGAGGCTGTATTCACCACCGGTTAATCAGAGTCTGCACGGCTGCATGTAAACAGCTTAGTAAGAATATTGTCTTGTGTCGGAATAAGGGCAAAAAAATGAATATTTTGTTCATGTAAACATAGTCAGTGTTTCACTAAAACCAGCTATAATGTACATTTTTTTAAGCTTCATTACCTCTGAAAAGAGATGGTATGCTTGTTTGTTTGTTAATAACCAGGGTATTTCAAAAACTTGTCCACTGATTTCAATGAGATTTGGTGAAAATTTAGGCTATGGACCAGGGAAAAAGTAAATAATATGATTTTAAAATGCAGATTTCTTAAGTTTTCTTCTCAGTAAACTTCAGCTCGATGTCCCGCTATCTGCACTTTTAACAGCATGTACTCATCATAATAATGTCTAAGGGTGCTCCGATCAGGATTTTTGGACCGATGGAAGCAGTTATCAGCCGATACCGACCATGGGGTCGATTTGAAGCCTTCTATTTATCGCTTAGCATTATTTATTTAACTTTAACAGCATTGTATATTAAGTATTAAAATTAAGAGATGAGAAAGTATTATGAAACGACAACTGGTTATTTACTGGCATTGACATGTGCAACATATTCCACTCTCTCTCTTAGAGACACAACGCCAGAGAAGCCATTTTATCGGTGCATAGAGAAATTGTCTCGTGCATTTTGCGTCATCTGATCGGCCTTTATAGAGACCACCGATCGAACTATTTAGTACGAATAACGGCTGATAACGTAGCGTGGAAGACTATAAAAACACGTTTTTATGCTGCCGTCTCGGCCAGGACTCCCTTGAAAAAGAGATTTTAAATCTCAATGAGAAATATCCTGGTAAATTAAAGGTTAAATAAAATAAAAATCGTCCAGTAACAATCGAGGACTGACTGATCAGAGCACCCTTAATAATTGCCAACAGAAAAAAAAAATAGTAGTATTAAGCATGCTTGGAAAAAACACAACACATGTTAAATAACTTTGTTAAAAACACATGGAGGAATGGGTAAGCGGGCCTGTTAGTACCAATCACTCTACACTTTGTTCTACCAGAAAAGAGATAGTGAGTATTTAATCAAAGCCCCAGATGTTATTATTATTATTATTATTATTATCCAGTGATGTTAATTTCATGTAAATGAGAAAACAGTGAGAACAAACACGCTTTGGTGTCACACCACTGAAGATCGCACGCGTGTAACAATACAGTCTTCATCAGTTTGGTTGTTTCTTTCAGTGTTCAAAAGTAAGTAAGAATATATTATTAAAAAAACAAACAAGGCAAATGACATAAAAGCAGAGGGATGGCGTCCTTACCTGAGTGCTGCCAGATGTCCAGGACCGTCTCTGTTCAGGTGAAGACTGCTCCACCGTCTGCAGCGATGCTCCGGATCTCTTCAGCACATCCTCTCCAACATGGACAATTGAGATTTGTCCCTGCTCCATGTATTCCTTCTGAGGGACAGAACAGAGTCGTTTTTATTAAATTGATTATCTCTTGTTTTCTACACATGTTGACTTTGGGCCTGCACATAATCTTGGAAATATAGGATTTTAAGTCACTTAACTAATGTATTTTAACTTTTTAACTGCTGTAGGGTCAAAATTGACCAACATTTTTTTACCAAAAATTACGTTCAGAATATTCGTTCTAAAAAAGCACATAGGTTCCAACTATCCTAATATCTGTTTTTGCGCATTATGTCCTAACTGACTGCGAGTGACGCAGCACTGAGCAGCGCTGTGCGCCGTTTTGAGCTGAACTTGTCCAACGCCCTGCTTCTATATTATCTATGCAATACCTCCTTCTCCTAAATAAGGTCACAGCTGGCTGGAGGGAGATAGCCTGAAAGTTTCCATCATTTCCAGTAAATATCACAATATAAAATGTGTGTTTTTAGATGGATTGCCTACTCCGGGTAGGGAATGAGTCCTTACCCCAAGTGGTTCAAGTACCTCGGGGTCTTGTTCATGAGTGAGGGGACTATGGAACGTGAGATTGGCTGAAGAATCGGAGCAGCGGGGGGGCGGTATTGCATTCGCTTTACCGCACCGTTGTGACAAAAAGAGAGCTGAGCTGGAAGGCAAAGCTCTCGATCTACCGGTTAATCTTCGTTCCTACTCTCACCTATGGTCATGAGGGCTGGGTCATGACCCAAAGAACTAGATCGCGGGTACAAGCGGCCGAAACAGGTTTTCTCAGGAGGGTGGCTGGCGTCTCCCTTAGAGATAGGGTGAGAAGCTCAGTCATCCATGAGGGACTCGGAGTAGAGCCGCTGCTCCTTTGCGTTGAAAGGAGCCAGCTGAGGTGGTTCGGGCATCTAGTAAGGATGCCCCCTGGGCGCCTCCCTTGGGAGGTGTTCCAGGCACGACCAGCTGGGAGGAGGCCACGGGGAAGACCCAGGACTAGTTGGAGAGATTATATCTCCACACTGGCCTGGGATCACCTCGGGATCCCCCAGTCAGAGCTGGTTAATGTGGCCCGAGAAAGGGAAGTTTGGGGTCCCCTGCTGGAGCTGTTGCCCCCGCGACCCGACCTCGGATAAGAGGTTGAAGATGAGTGAGTGTTTTTAAGTGGTTACGTCTCCAGTCTGATAGGTACATGGTTTGTTTATATGATGTAACGCTTGCTGTTCATTTTCAATGAATGAAAATAGCGTTGTGTGACTCCCGTCACACGGTGCATTCAGGGCACGTGAGACAGCCGAGGTAGTGCCTTTTTTTCCATAATCAAATATTAATTTTCATATTCTAATACCTGTTGTTTCAAATTTAAAATATTTGTTGACAGCCCTAAACTACTGTCATTGTAGCACACTTTGGATAAGACTAACAACATAAATAGCTAATTAATTCAAAGATAAAGCTAGAGAAAATATTCACACCTTCAAAAAATCCAAAAAGGATATTTCTCCTCAAACACTGACAAAACTATAATTTTTCTAAACCACTTTTAATTTGGAGGCTGAACCAAACTGACCTCGGTCTCCTCTGAGGTGGATATCAGGAACTGAGGCTGAGAGGTCGTCTGCTGAGCTGACGGAGCTTTGGCTTGGACCGGAGTCGGAGGCTGCTGGATGAACAGAGCCGGGACCTTCTACACAAACAGAGTAAAGCAGCAGGTTCAGTGAAGGCCACTTCTAGTTTAAGTACCTGACTGATTGATTGACTGATTGACTGATTGATTGACTGACCTTCTCCAGTTCCAGCAGCAGAGTCTGGAGCTGGTCCACTACAGTAAAGACAGTCAGAGTCTCTTCAGCCTTCTCCGGAAGACAAAGGCCTGGTTTACACTTCTGGATCTCAGCTACGGTCCTCCTCATGGACTGGATCCTCTTCTCAACGGCCTGTACACATAAGAGGGGCGTTCAGACACTTGTCTTAAAGCACCTCCCAACATTTAGAGTTTGCAGTTTGAGCAATCACACCGTATTGATATCAAATGAAAACCTCTGATGAAAATGATGTTTCCATCTCCACGTCTCACCTTGAAGCCTTCTTCTCTGGGGCTGGCGACAGTCTCTGGAGACAATAATAAGGCCTTGATGTCAGCCACGTCGTTCTCCATCCGCCGGACTTCAATCTCAATGGCTTCCACCTCCTAGACAGCAAGACATCAATCCATGTATTTGACCATTTACAAAACAGGTAAGTACATGAGCAGTGGGGCCCGGTAAAGAGACATAAGCTCATAAGACTCACGTCAGCAGCGTGATTCAGCTGAGACAGCGGAGCAGTGAAGCTCTCTTGAACGTCGGCCACTTGGTTGTCGGCTTCCACCAGCTGTTCCTGGAGAGTCGTGACGTCACAGACCTGTGACATTTCCTTCAGGACTGAGCTGAAGCCCTGCAGAGTGGTTCGGATCTGAGCCGAGTCGTCCAACACCATCTGCAACACAAGACAGGAATTTATGTTGACGAACGTGTTGATATTTAGTAAGGATCCATCATGAACAAGCGGCAACCTCGGGGGCTGAGAAATTAAGCCAACGTGGAACTGCAGTTCCTCAAATGGCCACTTGAGGCTCCAAAAGCGAGTTTGGTCTCTCTAGCTAATTTCCTCGTTCATGACAACCATACAGGGGGTGACTTTTTATATAACTCACCCGTAATAATATTAATACTTAAAGGTACCACGATATCCAGAGCATTAATATAGCAGCAAACAACTATTGTCTATGTAAAGATATAGAGGAGTAATGTCTACCTGAGCAGAGAATGAAGTCTCTCTCCCTCTGTGTGTGTTGTAATCTGAGTTTCTCCATGCTTTGTTGACGTAGCCGGGCTGGCCATGCGTGCTTTTAGTGCCCTTTAGTGCATGTGAGCGTGCCCCACTGGCTAGCTCACACTCGCCGTTCTGCACTTCTTATACGGCAGTTTACAGCTGATAACCGTCGTTCCGAACCGATGGCGCCTTTGTGGAAGTGTTGCACCCACCCTCTGGTTCCCCTCCAGGTAAATACTGTTAACTCTGTCAGCAGTATTGCCGTTGTTTCAACGTTTAGCGCTGTTAGCACTGTTGGTTGCGAGCCTCTGGCTCAGCTGTCGCCATGTTGGGAGCCAGGCAGAGGCAATAGAAATGCTCTCAATTTCGCATTTAGCACCTTTTAAATTATGCTTAATTAGGGACGTGGCTAGTGTTGTTCAGAGTCCGGTTGTACTAAAAGACACTCTAAGAAGTTGGCTGTTATTTTTTCTGGTAAATACATTACAAACAAGCCTGTCAAAATGTCAAACTTGAGGCTTCAAAGCGGGAGTCCACAAACCAACGGGTGACGTCACGGTGACTACGTCCACTTCTGATATACAGTCTATGATCAAGATGTATTTGATTTGTTTCAACCAATGCACATTTTTAAAAGATTAAACAGATTTTCCTCATCTTACATTTAACAATTGAATAGCATATGATAGTAAAGAAAGAGTAGTGTAGAAGGGTCAGACCACAGTTCAGTGTACCAACCTGCAGAGTGTCAACATGGCTGCTGAGACATTTAGCCGTGGTGTAGGTGCAGGGGGAAGCGATCCATGACTTGGCCTCCACCATCCAGCTTTTAGAGCTGCTGATCATCTCCTGATGCTCCTGAAGCCATGTGTGCACCTGACCACAAACACAAACAATACTTAGTTTAAAACCTTTATCTAGAAACCAAACCAACTGTGTGTGAACACTGTAGCATAGCTACCAACAACCACTTATACTCAATAACTTGGGAGTTTAGTTCTCCTGATGATGCTGTTAAATGGTCTGCTAACAAGTGTTGATGGGCAAATATGATGAGACATAACATCAGGTGTTTGCCAGTATAAACATGAATTAACAGTTCTTGTCATCACACACACATTTGTTGTTTGACACCAAACAAATCTGGAAACACGACAGCTTGTAATTATGACAGATAACGTTAAACACGGAGAGTTCCGGATGTGAAAAAGAGGACTGAGGGGAAATATGAAGTCCTTCTGACCTTGCTGAGGAGGGTGGTCCTCTGCTCCGCCTGTTTGGACAGGTGGGAGTGGAGCTGCTGGACCTCCACAAGTCTCTCGGTGAGGATCATCACCTCCTCCGGCTTGTCCAAGTCCAGCATGTCCACCTCCAGCGACGCCACACACGAGTGCCACACGTCCAGCTCGTCCCACGCACGCTGAGCACAGACACACAATCATAAGTAAAGATTTATGAGTGCTGTGTTCTGTGTCCATCTCAACAAATACCCGCACAGGCATGCAAGAGAACACCTCTCGCAAGCAATTTTGGACCTGTTGTTTTGGTCCTAGAGAGTACGATTACTGCCTTCACAACTGTCCAAATGAACCGCACCAGAGTTTGATTAAAACAGACTAAATGTCGGCTTACAAAGGCGCCCTTAGACACAAGCAATCTGCATTGGGAGAGGAGGATTACGGTATCCATGGCAGTATGAATGACTAACAGCCTAAGAATGTGAGAATCAGGTGCACTCTGTGCTGAAAACAATGTTCCTTATTTAAGTTCCTATTTGTTCTTGACAAAGCCCCAAAATACACTACAAAACACACTGAAATCTTTATTGGCTTCTTAAAAATATCAGGACGAAGTTAAACTCTTTTCATGGCCTTCCTAATGACTCAGAGAGGCAGAAATAACTTCCCTAAAGAAACATTTGCTTTGCAGCTTGGAGAGACGTTTGCTATCCAGCTACAAGCTTTTGACGACTTAAATGGCAGCATTACAAGACGGGATAATATTAGTCGTTTCATTCTTTATTTATTCTAGTATCTGCAGTATAAGAAGACAGGTTTCAGAGTGGTAATAATCCAGCCAGGTCACTACCCACCTTCTGAGTGATCTTTGCTTGCGTCACATTGGGACTTTTCTGTTCAAGTCTCTTCTTAACAGACATCAGGCCAGCCTGGATCTCAGACAGCTTTGCTCCCAGCCTGTGGACGGGACCGCTCTTCTCCACCGCCTCTCCCACCTGACGGATGAATCAAGTACAAACGTCACAAACAATTACAGTCGGAAACACGTTTTTATTCTTAAGCCAGGTCTATAGAAGTCTGGGATTTGTTATTGTCCCAAACATTTGATCATCAATCTTTTTCTTTCCTGTCTTCACTATTAAAAATGCAAGAGTTTATGTAAGTAGGTGCTGGGAATCTGGTGTATGAATTTATTTTAATAATTAATTATTTATTTATTATTATTTATATTTTTAATTTATTATTTTAATTTTTTTTTTAAATTTGTATTTATTTATTTTTATATTATTATTATTATTATCATTATTATTATTATTATTATTATTATTATTATTATTATTATTATTATTATTATTATTATTATTATTATTACCATTTGTTCTGCTCCCTTGTTTTTGAATACTTTGTTTTTCAATTTACAGTTATATGTACATATTATTTTATTATTTGTTAAGGTTTAGGTTGCTGTAGTCATTTTTCTTAAGGAAACAATAAAAAGCTGTGATTAAAAATGATTTAAAAAATGCAAGTCTGTTAATGGTTAGTTTATTGTGTGTCCAACATTACGAACAATACGTCTGCATGTAATTATCTTTAACTTCAAGTTGAATTTTTTAGGATTTTCTGCGCCAGGCTGTTCCCATAATAATTATTATTTTTCTTTCCCATTCATTTCTGAGACATATATAGATATAATCCCATTAGATAAATGGTTCAAGCTACCAAAGTATAATAATAATAATAGCATTTTGCAGAAATTCCAATGTTCCCTGTATATCCAACCAACTACTACCATATTTTGTTTTCTGTGATTCTTTGTGTTCATTGCTAAAACTAAATTCCCCTTAAGGGCCAATTAATGTTTGAGCTTTATGACAGCTACGTTAAAATCAACATGTCTTGTGTACCTTTGCTTCTACTTGCTGCAGCGACTGTGTGACCTCCTGCATCTGGCCTTCGATCTCCACCGGGACCAGCGTGTACATGTCGGAGTACTTCATCTTCAGGCTCTCCATGATGCGCTGGAGCAAAGCCTTCTGGGTACACAGCTGGCTGTGAACCTCCTAAAACCAGAGAGAAGAATTGTGTTAATAAACAGGATGCAGAAAAACCACACGAGAAAGGGAGGATGATGAAATACATGTTGGAAAGAGGAAACTGAAAGTCTGATAAAGTTTCGTGTTCTGCAACACTAATAATAAAAAATCTCATTATTTATTAGTGCTGTACTGAATGTCATTTTTTTTTTACATTCAAAGCTTCTATAAAAGTTTTCAAACCCTAAAAAGAAAAAATTCTCAATTTGAACAAAGTCATTCATCGGATTAAATGACGTAGTCTATTTTTATTAAATGAACTTTCTTTAATGAATATAACTCGTCAGAGCATGCCTCCCATTGTGTGCGGCAAGCAGGACAGCAAACAGGCTTTTGAAAGGCTAAACGACAACAAATATGGATCGAAGCAGAATATTTCGTTAGACAAAAACATGTTTTGAATTTTAGAAATGATTACATCTACCTTTTTTTCCCAATAAATTTTGACTTTTGGATTTTACAGCGCTCAACACAAACAATCCTATGCATATTTACTGATTTTCTTTGTGACATTTTGCGCCACAAACGTGCAACAAATCAGCTTTGTGAGGGCCAACACTGGAAAAAAAATCCTCCTTCAAAAAAACACTACACTTGTTAACAGTCAGTGATCCCTCACTTTCCTACAAGCATCAACATCAGCAACACTTTTGTCAAGAAGGGTGTAATTTATATGTAAGTTTTTCAGTCAAATAGTGGAAATCCTGCAGTATTTTGGAACAAAAGGACACCGACATCGATCTCATCTACATCTCTCACCAAACAAACGACTTGTAAGATCTCAGTGCTTTGTTTAGCAGTCAGCTCTCTCTCTCTCTCTCTCTCTCTCTCCTCTCTCCTGTGATGCTTTCATCAAACAGAAACTACCTCTTCAAAAGTCCTTCAGTTCTATAATAGTTAAAGTGAACTGTTTCAATTCAATAAGATTCTACTTTACAATAATGTTGAATAAGTAAATGTGTTAAAATGTGTGAGATAATACGGAGGAGACTACCTGGGTCTGAATACGTCCGATGCTCTGCTGAAGAGGGAGGTGCATCTTGTTATCACTACGGGAAACTGAGCATGTTTGTGTGTGTGTGTGTGTGTGTGTGTGTGTGTGTGTGTGATACAAAGGATGGGAGGAAGAGAGGGTACGGGGAGACGGGGTTTTTTTTTGTATGAGAGATTGGGTGTGTTTGTTCTTGTATGTCTATCTTTGTGAGGACCAATTTGCGTTTTAAGAAATGGAGAAGTTGGGACGTTTTAGGAAAGTTTATACATCTAACTGTAAAGCATTGAATCTCTGTCTTTCTGTGTGTCATCCATCCGATCTACTTCACACTTGGTGGGTGTATTACTGGGGACCCAAGGACGTAATTTGGACAATATTAATAAACTTTAAATAAACTAGAATTACCGCCTCATGTTTGTATGCTTACACCAGCCACTCAAATTGCAGTTTACATCCATGTCTGTCCAAAATGAAATCACTTCATCATTTTATCCTGTTAGATATTTGTGTTAAATTGTCATAATTAGCATATGAACTCTTGAGTTATGGACAAAAACCTGTTTTGTGAGGTCACAGTGATCTTTGATCACCAAAATCTCATCAGTTCATCCTTGAGTCCAAGTGGACGTTTGACGTGCCAAATTTGAAGAAATTCCCTCCGGGCGTTCCTGGGATATCGCGTTCACGAGAATGGGACGGATGTGCAGACAACCCGAAAACATACTGCCTCCGACCACAGCTGTTGCCGGCACCGAGGCATTGAAAACGATAGCGCTCTGTGCAGCAGCGGGGGCGGAGCTTCAGGGCTCTGCGGACTGAGGCCGCGGCTCATTGACTGCAGTTCACTTTGGCTGCTGGATGCTAGATATACCAACGTTACAATCGAACTCTTCTTCACTTCCCTGGAGTCAATGAGCGATGAGCGGTTCTCTGAACGTTCACGGCACTAGTGTTATGAAAGTGAGGACGTTTAGATAAAGTCTGTACATTTTGAATTTAAAGTGGTGATGCTTTAATAAAGTCTCAATCTCTGAACCCATCGGCTATCGGTCTGACGACGGACAAGCCTCTGGGGGCAAGTGGCTGTATTTCTGGGGTTCTGGTGTAGCCAGCGGATATCTGGGCCAAGACTTTCTTTTCCTTGTGCTGCTCACTGTTGACCGTCTGAGTAGCAACTTGAGATGCGACGCTGGAGTTTGAGTTCAGACACGACGTGTACGACCGGATTGTTTTACAAGTAGCCAGTTTACAAGCTAATTTCAAACTAATAAAAAGCGAAATCATCGTCCTATGATAGCTGGCGGGTTCCCAGATTGCATTTCGGACGATGCGTTCCGCCTCTTTTGCTCTCCACACCGACTGTTTACCTGCATTCAACCAAAGCCTCCTCGAATGTGATGGTTAATACTACTCGGACTACAAACGGAAACCAGAACGCTTCCAATGCCAGAATCTTGTCCCGTTGCTACAGATTCTACATGTGAATGCAGAATCTGTTTATAAAGATTAAGATTAAGTCTGTACATTGTAAGAAAGGCAGGAGATTTCAGAAAACTTAGGGAAGATTTTAGAAAATCTTCTCGGAAGATGAAGACATTTTTGGGTCCTCACTTCTTGAAATTGCTATTTGAAGGTTAAAACTTTGTTTACAATCAGGTTGACATTGAGGTTAGGTCCTACCTAGAGAATGTATTATGTCCATGAGTGCCCTCACAAGTACAGCAGAAATGTGTGTTTGTGTCCATGGGATGACTTGGCTACAAAGGCCACCTGGAAGATCCACTTATAACACTGAACAAAAGGTGTCTGGTACAAGAGGAGGGGTGAGGGTAGTGGGAGGGATGGGAGGGTCTTTCATCAACACAGACCCTCTGCAAGGGGAAGGGAGATGTGTGTGTGTGTGTGTGTGTGTGGATGGGGAGATGTTGGCCTCTGCTCAGGTTTCGGGACAAAAGGGCAGAGTGATTCTGCGGGTTGGTGGGTTCATAGACGTGAACACCAAACAGCGTCCGGGCCGGAAGCCAAGCCGACGGTTAGATTCAGACGTTTCATATTTACTGGACACAGTTGCACCACACAGTCAACCGCCTCTTTCTCTCTGCATCTATTCCTAATATTTAAAAGCTTTAGTGAATTAATACATTTGATTTTTTACCATCCTTTTTTCAAAAAGTTTTTTAAAATATTCAATGTAAATATTGAGACCAAAACCTTGTCGTTTACTACCAGTATTTGTAAGCCAGCTACCAGCTGAGCACATGAGAATCAGACTGAGACTACCCACTGTATGTAATATTAATCAAACTGTCATAATGTTTATAATGCATCATTTTCAGCGGTGCTGGATATTTCTCGCTGAATGTGTGTTTCATGAGCTGTTTATAAAAAACAGCAAAGAGCTATAATGTTGGTTAGAGTGAATACAAACGCATCATTGTGTTTTCAGCTCAGACGATGAAACTGTCGTCTCTCATTAGACACTCGTTATTTACACTCCACTGGCCGGAGGGAGAGACACACTTTCTGACAACTCTGAGTACACTGTGATGTGTTGTTTAGATGAAGATGAGATCTGGAGACACCCAGAGGTCCTTCAGGGGGTTCTGGGGGGGGCGGCTTGCTTATTGAGAAATGTTTCAAGTTCAACTGAAATTAAACTGAATGTTTTTTTTCTGCTACAGCATACATATCTGTACGACACCGTATTGGGGCCATTGTAGATGAAAAAAAAAATACATTACGGATCTGGGGGAGGAGGATAATATTCCGAGAAGAAAACTCGTAAATTTACGAGGAAAAAACTTGGATATTCTTTGAGATTAAAGTGGTAAATTTGCAAGAAAAAAACTCACAACTTTACGAGATAAAAAATGTAATATTCTCTGACATTATAAAGTCACAAATTTACAAAAAAAAAAAAATCTGAAAAATTGTGTGTCTTTTTGTCAAGGAACCACATCGCTTTGCTTTGCAAGGTTGGATCAACCTCATCACACCACAGACGCCACCACTTTATGGATGATCAAATTATACTTTGCAATCAGATGTACCTATAAGGAAATACTCAGGATTTTGGCCCAGAATATCATAAGCATCCAGACTTTGAAGAGACATGAAGAAAATTGTGCCGAAAGTTTTTTTCCTCGTAAATTTGTCAGTTTTTTTCCATAAATTTACCATTTAAATCTCAGAAATTCTCTCTGATTTTCTCTAAATATTAAACCCCTCTCCAAGCTTCGTATATATGTATATAAATATATATACATATATATATATATTTTAACCTACAATGGCCCTAATATACCGTCGGATATATCTGCTATTAGAGACCAAAATAATTTATATTCTACATTCTTTAATTTTATGATTGTGCCCTTATCTTTGCATTAATCCATCAGAATACTTTTAGTTCTCAGTCTACGTAGATGGAG
>CAKAKR010003340.1:0-12245 GCA_916700685.1 Adelosebastes latens | reverse complement strand
CAATGATTTATACGTGTAAAAAGTTACAAACAGGAACTTTAATAGATTAATATTAGTTATTATTTGTAACTGTGTTTATTGATTTTCAGTTATGAAAAAAGTACATGAATGACCAACATTACACTGCCCACATGTTTTTGTGTCATGTGTTTTATTCTGGTTTGTACCAGGTCCCTTATTATTAATTAATTTTATGAATAGTTCTATATTCATATATATATATATATTTTATGAATAGTTCCATATTCACTTTCCTCCTGAGAGTTATGGTGCATTCAGGTGTTCCTCGGATATAGTCCCATTCCTCATGTTGGGAAGTCATTCTTCCAATTTCGGTGCGTTCATGAACTTTAAGTCGTAACGTGGAAACAACATGGACGATACAAAGAAGATGTGTTGTATTTTATTGTTCAGAGCGTTCAAACAACACATTGACTGCTGTTTCTAGTATTTGCGCGACAACGAAGAGCAAAGGAAACTAATATCATTGTTAATGCTAATAAATAACTTTCCTAACTAATCTAGGTGACAGCAACTAACGGTTACAACCATATTACAAATTACATGTGAGCGAGGGCTGTCAATCAAAATATTTAATCACGATTAATTGCAAATTAATCACACATTTTTTATCTTTTTAAAATGTATTTAAAGGGAGATTTGTGAAGTATTTAATCCTCTTATCAACATGGGAGTGGACAAATATGCTGCTTTATGCAAATGTATGTATATATTCATAATGGGAAATCAATTAACAACACTAAACAATGACAATGACTTGACTATGACTTGCCCCAAACTGCATGTGATGATCATAAAGTGGGCATGTCTGTAAAGGGGAGACTCGTGGGTACCCATAGAACCCATTTACATTCACACATCTGGAGGTCAGAGGTCAAGGGACCCCTTTGAAAATGGCAGTTTTTCCTCTCCAACATTTAGTGTTTGGAGCGTTATTTAACCTCCTTCACTACAAGCTAGCATGACCTGGTTGGTTCCAACGGATTCATCAGGTTTTTCTAGTTTACTAACTTAAATAAAGAATATATTTTATGTTGTGAAAAGTGCACGGGAACTTCCCCACGAAGACAAACTCGCCCACATTTTGTTTTTGCATATGTTCAGTATACATAAAAGTTGCAGAGCTTTATCAACTTTTGAGGGGAAACTTTCCTTCCTTAAGCCGTCTCTAATCTCAGATGACTAATTTAACAGTAAGCGAACAGGCAGAATGTGACTGCCGGCGTTGAAAAGAGGATAAAGAAAAGTTGAATTCTGCCTCGGCCATCAGCGCCGCTCCTCCTGACCTGCACATGTTTGCGCTCGCAGGGCATTTGTTCTGCTTGTCAAAGTCGCCATCCAATTGGGTGAAGCTCGTATTAAAGAGATCAGCGTATTTGCATGTCTCCACAATGGCTGCCTCGCTCGTTTCTCTTTGTGAATATAAAGTAGACAGAAGTTAAAGCTGAGAGGTTTCATTACCGAGTCTATCGCAGCCGTGCAGTTCCTGCCACACAAATTAAATTGTGCCACTTTGTTGAACACCGACCTCCGTTCATAACCGCGGCTTCATCTCCACACTGTGTCCACAAAGCTCTCACACAAGTCACAGTAGACAACATGGCATTTACATTTTTACATATTTTCTTTAGACTCGGATCTAAAAGGAACCTCAGACGATACTTTATACTTTATAGGTCACATTTTAGGAGGAAAAAGAGCTGCAGGAATAAACAAACGATAGATGACGAAATATCAATTAAAAATCATACTTTAAAATGAATTGGCTCTTTAATAAGTTGGTATGTTTTCCTTTAAAGGGTTCAAACTTCTCGGAGTTTTAGTTATTTAAACCAAACTAAACTGGAAATAAAACAACTTCAGTTCTTCCATAACTTTAATTCGTGTGTTTTCTCGTATTTTGAAGCACTTTGAGCTGTATTTCTTAACAACAGGACCACTGAGGACTGATTTTAAACACTAAATATGTTAAAATTTGATTGTTTTAAGACAACAAATGAAAACCTAGTTTTATATATAATAAAGTGTTTATTAATTATCCACCCAGGACTACATGCTGGCAGTGTGGAGAAGGATTTGAAAGCATTTAAAGAGACAAATTTGGGTCGCTAATCAAACATTTCTTTGACGGGTGGCGTGACATGGCAGCGGGGGAAGTTGTATACAATGTCAGTATTTTGTGAAATCCTGTCTACGGCCCGGTTTCATAAATATAAATTACATCACATTTAGTATTATTCTGGTATTTTCCATCATAGAAAGGTGATGAAGCACCGAGCTACATGCTGCCTTCCTTCCACACACATATTTAGAGTTCAGTTCTATTTAGGGTGAACAACCAGGAACATTTTTTTTTTTTTAACTTATTTATTTATACTTAATTACTATACTTACTTATGAATAATTGATTGTAGCAATAGCAGGTGCATGATTCTTTTTTCAATAACAAGATTGTATGCGATTCACACAGTGATAACTCATTGCAGGTGCATCTCTAAATGTAACAGTTAAAGACTTCCTCTTTCATTTCATTTTAAATAAAACAATAAAGACGTAAATGAAGAGAGACGTCCTTCAGTTCAGGACAAATTAGTGATTAAATATTATTTTGTTTTCCTATCAGGAAAGACAGAACGGGTGAATATACGAATGGAGATACTTTAAATAAAGATACTTTGGCATTGACCTCGTCAGATAGATCATTTATATGACGGCTGCTAATCGGCCTCAGCAGCCAGAGAGACATTTGACATTTAGGGTGACTAAACGTCAGCGGTTCAACCACAGAGAGACGACCAAATATGACAACTGTGTTCCTGCTTGAATACACGAAAGCATCATTATTTATCCGTCTGTAAATCTTATTATCAGTGATAATAAAGACATGACAATATGGAAGTCAAACAGCTCAATGTTAGTTGGTAAAGGAATTATTACTCTTTATAATCTTTATATTTACAGCACTTTTCAAAACAAAATTACAAAGTGCTTTATATGGTTGAAACAGGAATAAAACACATTTCAGGATGGCAATGAAATCAAATCAGACAATTACAACAATAAAACGGAAATAAGATTCCCAAAAGCAATAACATTAAAACGTTAAGAAATGTGATCGCATTAACAAAGATACGTTTTGAGATGTGATTTAAAAGTTGTTACTGATGGAGTTGCATTTATAAAGCGCCTTTCTAGTCTGTTGATCACTCAAAGCTCTTCACATGTCAGCATTCACACACATTCACACACCGATGGCTCAGCCTTCGGAGCAATTTGGGGTTTAGTATCTCGCTCAAGGACACTACGACATGTGACCGGAGGAGCCGGGGATCGACCCACCGACCTTAGTTTTATTTATTTGTTTATTTTAAAACAAATAAGTTGCATGTGTCCAACTCATCAGACAACGTATTATTATTATTATTATTATTATTATTATTATTATAACGTGTGACTCAAGTGAAGCCAGAAACACAAATAACTAAATATTCAGTGCTGCATTCACTCGATTAATCTGTACAGGAATGATTAATCTGGTTTAAGTCATATTTCTGTTTTTAGCTGAGAGTCTTGCATTTTAACCCAAACCACCATCTTTTCCTAAACCTAACCGAGTTGTTTCCTGTGAAGACAGAAGTTTATTTTGAAAAGACTGGGGCGGAAATTGACAGGTGCATCACGTGTTATGGAGGACTGAACCTGCCAATTCAAAAATAGATGAATAAATAAATAAATGTCATTAAATGTAGAGCAAAAATAATATTAAAAATAAAAGTAATAATTAATTAATTGATAAAATGTGACAAATTGATATTTCCGTTTTAATTTGCTTCTTTATTTATTTATCTTTGTATAAATTCCCTTATTTATTTACTCTTCTGTTTAATTTCCTTTTAATTTATTTATTTATGTATGTAATTATTTTTTATTAATTTTTAAATGTATCTATGTATCTTTGCATTTATATTACATTATTTATTTATTTATTATTTGCATTTATTTTAAATTTATTTTTGCACTTTTTAAAATGTATTATATATTTATTTTTATTCATTTTAAAACAAATAAGCTGCATGTGTCCAACTCCTCAGATAACGTGTGACTCTTTGGCCTAATGAGATCCAGAGTCCAGAAACCCAGAAAATTGAACTCCAGATTAAACTTGTAGCTTTTGCCCTGTTTATCATTATAACTGTGGTTTAATAAGCATCCTGTTTAACGGTACAGAGAGATGAAGTGAAGCCAGAAACACAAATAACTAATTATTCAGTGCTGCATTCTCTCGATTAGTCTGGACAAGAATTCATCTGGTTTTATTCATATTTCTGTTTTTAGCTGCGAGTCTTGATCTGATGTTCAGCTGCAGTTCACTCAGTGAACACTAGATGTCAGTGAAGCTCCATCAGACAGAGCTCTGAGAGCTGTTAACCCCTCAGAGGAAGAGAAGAAGAAGAAGAAGAAGAAGAAGACATGGGGGAGAAAGATGTTAGAGAGGAGGAGGAGGAGGAGGAGATGTAGAGGAAGAGGGAAGAGAGGATGAGATATGAGATTGGAAGAGAGGAAGAGAAAAGAGGAGGATGAGGAGACAAAGATGGACAGGAAGAGGAGAGGAAGAAAGAGAGGAAGAGGAGGAGGAAGCTAATGTGTATTTGCTGTCAACACTTTTATGTTCAATTAAAGACAAAATAATAAAATATATTAATTGAATTAATAATAATTTATTTGTAATTCCATCATTTAAAGTCACATTATTTTG
This sequence comes from Adelosebastes latens, assembly GCA_916700685.1. NCBI lineage: Eukaryota > Metazoa > Chordata > Actinopteri > Perciformes > Sebastidae > Adelosebastes > Adelosebastes latens. Next base: position 7,468 of record CAKAKR010003340.1, on the reverse strand, counting down.
TAAATATATCATATAAATCACTAATTAATGAGCAAAACACTTTAACGAGTTTGTGTGCTGAGCCGGCCAATCAGAAGTGGCGCTGCCTAACGAGCAGCGGGGAGGCGGGGCTTCCAGAGACAGATGGACGTATCCGTCTCTGTCTCGTCCCTCAGCCGCGTTGACAGAAAGCAGAAAATGATGATTTACTAGGAGGGTTTTTATTCATGCCGTGTCCCAGATGAATAAAGATCAAATTAGAGGTTTATGAGCTCCGCTGTCTATCCTGACGTTTATATGAGCTCTGGGCTCGGCTCGCCGTGATTTATGTTTACAGCGGCGCAGGAAGGAAATAAATAAATAAATAAATAAAAAAACAAACAAATGAAGTAGCCTGAAATCACATTGGAATGCTCCGTCAACAGACGCCCAGAGGCATGGTGGGAGCTGGGAGGTGAAGAGTCAGAGGTGACGAAGATGGAGATGAAACGAAACATGTATTTATTACAGGAAACTCTCAAAGACAAGACAGAATAAACTGACCGATGGATGCAGCGGTAGAGCAGCAACTCTGAGAGGAAAGAAATGCCTGGTTTTGTGAATGGAGTCTGGTCTGGTGAAGAGAGCGATATAACGGCTGTCTGACGGCGAGGTAAAGCGGTGAGAATATTCTAAATATAGCGTACGCTTAAACTGATATTGATTTTGTTTTTAGGTTTCTCGTCAACAGCCGCTTCACCTCGCCGTCAGACGGCCCTTTCTGACGGGGAACTGAAGCCGTTATAGCGCTCTCTGCAAAGCCACCAGACTCCATTCATAAAAACAGTCATTTTACCTCTCAAAATACGGAGTATACGCACAACCCTTTCGGTTATTTCCAAACTGATCACAGCTAACGTTGACTCAGCTAGTGCCTCTTCACATTATTAATAACCTTATTGATTAGCTGACTGTGGTGACCTACGTCTCTGCTTTCTGCTAACGGCTGAGTGGACGTTTCTATTTGAAAAAAAAACAAACGAAAAAAAATCGCAGATTGATTTATTTGTTGCGTAACTTACTTCCGTACTTAAGTAACGCCGCTTCCGGAGTTATTTTAAGCCAAACCACCATCTTTTCCTTAACCTAACTACATTGATACGTGAGTCACGTGTTATGGAGGAAAAAATAAATGAATGAATAAATAAATAAATGTGTCATTAAATATATCAAAATAATATAAAAAATAATTTTAGCCATTAATTAATTGATAAAATGTGACATAAAATTGATATTTCTGTTATAATGTTTCTTTATTATCTTTGTATTAATTCACTTATTTATTTATTCTTTTGTTTAATTTTCCCTTTTATTTATTGATGTATTTATTTTTATTAATATTTAAATATATTTTTTGCATATTATATTTATTTTGTATTTATATATTTTTGCACTTTTAAGATGTATTATATTTATTTTTAAATATATGTATTTATTCATGTATTTATGCATTTATTTATTTATGCACGGTTTTCATTTTGCATTTCACCCCTTATTTATTTCCCAGCGATGGTGCTACTCTTACTTAAGTAAACGATAGAAGTACTTCTTCCACCACTGCTTTACCTTCAGGTGATTCTTCTGTATGCAATGGAGTATTTTTATATTTTGATGTTGCTGCTTTTACTTAAAGGAGAAGTACAGGATCTGAATACTTATCCAACCTCTGCTGTACGGTTAATAAAAATCTACATCAAATTATAAGATACACTAGCAGCGACTGTGAAGGTTTAAATTCAACCGTACATATCTGATATCTAATGAGGGATCTCTACTAGAATTTAAGATAAATATTGTTGTGTTTGAACAAAGCATGTAAAGACTCACTCTCTTCCTCCTGTAGAGGTCTGGACGCTGCAGCCTCTTGATGGCAGTGAAGCACCGTGATTCAGCTGTGGGAGGAAACAGAGAACAAAAACTGCATTTGTCATAAAAGGTGGTGAAAGAAGAGGAGGAGGAGGAGGAGGAGGAGGAGGAGGGAGAGCATCCATAATGTATGTGATCAGTCAGAGAGAAACAGTGGAGGAAGATGCATATTTACAGGGGTTATGATACTAATGATGACACAGATGCTGAAGCCCACATGAACCGACTTCCTGTCCGTCACTCAAACAGAGAGCCGCTGCGGCCGTTGAATCTCCCTCTAAAACCTGATCTCCTTAAAACAAGAGAGGAAGAAGAGCGAGCCGGTGAGGGGTGAGATCATTTCACCTGATTCTGCTGCTTGAAATGGAATAAAAAAGAAAAGGTGTCAGGACTCTGAGCAGCAGCTGCACGGCGTGAGGCTTTTATCTGAGATAACACATCCTGGGATCACTACTGTACATCCTCCAGAGGGGCTGCTTCAAAGCAGCGTGAGACACCAGGTGGAGGTGGAGGTGGAGGTGAAGGCCGGTAAATCACATGGTATTATCTGTGGCTGTAAACACAATCAAAGGTGTTAAAGAATAATTGTTATTGAGCAAATATATGTGTACAAATATACAGACAAAAGCATGAAATATCCCCTTATGACTCAAACATGGACATCAGCCTCTGCAGCACACAGGAGTCTATAATGAAGTACATTCACCGTAGTACTGTAATATTCTGAGTTACTTGTGCTTTAATTCTATGCTACTTTATACTTCTACTCCACAATTCAAGTAATCAGATCCTTTACTAAAGTAAAAGTAGTAACACAGAGTAGAAATACTCCCTAAACAGTCTTGAATTACATAAATGTGAGGACTAACATGTGTGATGATGTTAGTCCTCATAGTAACCATTTCATTGTAGTGAGACCATTTTTTTAAACTTGACCTCGCTGTATAAAATGACCTGTGGTGACCTCTAGGATAATAATCAGTCCAAAAATGTCCGAAAAATGTCTGAAAAAGGTCTGAAAAATGTCCAAAAAAAGGCAGAAAAATCACAGAAAAAGGCCAGAAAGATCGACACAAAAAGGCGGAAGAAAGACGTCCGAAAAATGTCTGAAAAATGTCCAAAAAAGGCTGAGACAGGCAGAAAAATCACAGAAAAAAAAAGAGGTCCAAAAGAAAGAGGTCCAAAAACAGGCAGAAGAACAGTCCGAAAAATGTCCAAAAAAAGGCTGAAAAAGGCAGAAAAATCACAGAAAAAGGTCAGAGAGATCGACACAAAAAGGCGGAAGAAAGGCAGAAGAACAGTCTGAAAAATGTTTGAAAAAAAAAGTCAGAAAATGCCTGAAAATGTCAGAAAAAAGGCAGAAGTAAAATCCCCAAAATTTTAAAGATTGACAATAAGGGGGTTTCTGAGCAGTTTACACAACAGAAGTGTTCGCCATCCAATCGCTGAAAAATGCCAATTCTTGCAGAAATCTCCAAATGTCAAAAGTTTTTGATCCCAAATTACAGCATGTCTTTTTCTATGGTGTTCATCGAGGTCTTGGTGTCTTAATGTGGTATTTTAGAGGGATTATTGATCATTTTTATTAATTCTCCAGTGGTATAAAATGGTTAAATTTAGAACCAAATCTTGTCTGTTTAACACAGAAACACAAACAGTTGTCCGTCAGCTGTGTGTTGGTGTTTTTATTGCGTCACCCACAAATAATATGGCTCCCCTGAAGGCCACGGTGTAAATCAAACACCGTAGACGACCGTCAGGATTTACAACATAAATCAGAGAGAATTCTCTGGAATCATCGTAACGTTTTCTGACTGCAGTCCAGCCGTATCACTCTCTTGATTCAAAATATTGATGCTCAGTTGTGGAAAAGCTTCATCACAACACTGCTGGGATAAATCTGAATGATGTCACCCTGTTGGCTCTTCTTCTCTCTCCAGATCATCCTCCATCACGTGGTTTCACTGCTGCTCTGCTGCTCAATCCACCACCTGCTGCACATCTATATAAATATAAAAATAATATATCTTCCATCTGTAAGAAAAGAAATATGGACACAGTTAAGGCGACAGATATACTCAGACATGCTGCTGCACAACAAAGTGAAACTGTGAATGTGAGCAGGAAACACCAGAAATGTGTTGTATTGATAAACATATGCAGCCTGGTAAGTGTCAAACATTAGACTAATTACACCACATTCCCCTTTATTACTAATTATAGACGTCAATATACCTGTTTGTCCCCTTCATTTAGTAATTGATGTCCTCAAATTACTTCATTCATTACCTTAAATTAATAATTTGTGCACTGAAAAAACTATATTTTGCTTTAGATGGATACAATTTCACCACCACAGAGTTTTTATGAACTATAACTTTCACAATATCATCATAGTTTTACAGCCAAACAATCTATATACTAAATACATTTAAATGGACATTAAAAAGGACATAATGTTTTGTTTAAAAGACGAAACCGAATGAAGATACACAATGAACGACTTTCATAAATCTAACAAAAGAGTTCAAAATGCAGCCTATATGTCTGTATTATTAATTAACACTAACAATACTGACAACATTTTATTCATTGATTGAGAATAAATGCAAAGCCGTATTTACTGTAATCACACACACAGATACATTAATGAACTATCTAACTAAACTAAAATAAATACAGCATGCAAAGTCTGAAATGAAGTCCATGTCTGACTCAGGAACACTGACCTTTACCGTCTTTACTTTTAGCTTCTTCTTATTCAAATATTAAAATAGGAATATGACATGTGAGGGGGACGTGTTCATCAGAGATATCTAACACCACATTGACCTGAACAGAAGACGATATTCAGATATAAGATCTGACTAGACAATGTTGTGTTCACCATGCTCAAAGAGTGTTGCATTATGGGTTGTTTGTAGCCTTAATGTTGCTAGGCTAGCAAGTTTCTTCAAGTCCTTTTATAGTGTGTCTGTATGTGTGTCATAAACCTGCATTCTCTCTACCAGCCAGCAGGGGGCGACTCCTCTGGTTGTAGAGAAGTCTCTGAGAAAATGAGCCTACTTCTCTCTTGATTTATTACCTCAGTAAACATTGTAAACATGAGTTTATGGTCTCAATCGCTAGTTTCAAGTCTTCTTCAATACAGCATGATGTTCATTTAGTAAATGATGGTCCCATTTAGAGTCAGATAGACCATAAAGCAGGGGATGCTTTAGGGCGGGGCTACCTGGTGATTGACAGGTTGCTTCAGCATTCGGTTGTACTTAGCTCCACCCTCTTGTGTCACTTCTGGTTGCAAAAACCAACATGGTGACGGCCAAAAACCAAGATGGCGACAGCCAACAACCAACATGGCGACAACCAAAAACCAACATGACGAAGGGCAAAAACCAACATGGCGACAGCCAAAAACCAACATTGCGACGGCCAAAAACCAAGATGGCGACGGCCAAAAACCAAGATGGCAACGGGCAAAAACCACGTTGTCTCGGCAGCTAAACAATAGCTTCATGCTAATGTCATTCATTAATTAGCCCTGTTAGGGACTAGCGCTATCCATCGTACCACATAGTTTTGTATCGTATTGCGAATTTTCACAACAAATAGAACAATAAAACGCATCACACTCAGTGTGTAAGGTTTCTGTGCGTACCGATTAAAAAAAAATGCATTGTCATGTTCTGGCTTTGCCAGTCTCTTGTTATTAGTTATGTTTATGTGATTTTGGTTTGTGTTTGGTTTCTTTTATATTCTCATTCCAGTGTTTCCTGTTTTATTTTGTAATTCACTCCTCCTGTGTCTTGTCTGGTTTTACTTCCTACCTTTGTTTGTTTTCCCGCCTTTGTTAATTGTCTGCCCCGCCCTGATTTGTTTCACCTGTGTTTAATCAATGTCCTGTATTTAAGCCTGTGTTTTCCCCTCGGTCTTTGTCGGTTCGTTTGTCTCTCCAGCCCCCGTCTACCTTGTCCTCTGGTTTGCCTGTTACCTCCTGCCCTGATCCTGGTGTTCCTCGTGTTTCCCTGGTTTGTGATTTTTGGTTTTGTCCTCTGTTTTGGTTTTTGTGGTTTGTTTCTATTTGTTCTTTTGTACTTTGTTCCCCTCCCTGCCTTTGGTTGTTTTGGATTTTTCAGCTTGTAATTATTAAAGCTCGCTTTTATTTAACTACTTTCCTGCCTGTAACTCTGCGTTTGGGTTCCCCGTTAAATTCACACACCACATGACATGCATAGGCTTACGAAAAATACAGACTTGGCATGCAAAGGCCTTTACCGTCCTGAAACTGAACTCAGGTATCAGGTGTAGATCATAACCTACAGTTGATATTGAGCAGCCAAAGAGGTGATATAGGAGGGTTGGAGCTGATATTTGACTATAAATAATAACAGTGTTGGAGCTGCTTCCTGTCGTATTAGTAGCATCGTGGACGCAGGCATCAGTATTTACGATTTAACGCCTCCTTTCCTCAAACATATATAAAACGCCACCGATGACTCTGTTGTGTTTAATTCACGAACATCTGATTCATTTTCTTCCCACTGAGGCGTCTCCGTGTCCGTCAGCGTGGAGACACTGTGGTGTTAATGCTCAGCCTTATTAGACCAGACACTGCTCATAATTCTTCGTCTCTCACGGATGTTTAATTCATGTTTCCTCTCCGTCCGACACATTCAGCGTCATTTCAGCTCCAACAAAGAGCAGCTGCTAATGGTCTTTTCAGAGAGGGGGATTAAAATAAAACACACCGCTGGACGGGACGACGAGGACGCACGGCAAGACAGTCAGATAAATATGAACCCTGTCAGATAAATATTAACCCTTTCATTGTGTTGAAACAGCCAGCAGAGGAAACACAGACTGTGTGATTAGTCTCCTCTATATGTGGTTTCATTTAGTTCACACTGAGATGTAGAAAGTCCAATTAAAAGTGGGAAACTCTACAGTACATGTTGTAGGGTTTGTTTCTGCTCATACTGTCACTAGTTTACACATCAGACTTGTAATGTTGACACAAACTATTTACCAGTTTATTTATTTAAGTGTGACACGCTAACTACTCAGACAGATGTGACGGTCACGTGTATAAAAAACAAAACGGAAAACTTTATAGAGATCTCCCAAATAAAGAAACGAAAGTTGCCAATATTCATCTGTTCGTGTCAAGAAATTTACTGTTTTTCAAGTCTGGAAAAGATGAGACTGTCCAAGATGGCGAAAGGCAAAAACCAACATGGCGACCGTTAAAAACCAACATGGCGACGGCCAAAAACCAAGAAGGCAACGGCCAAAAACCAACATGGCGTCAACTAAAAAACCAACATGGCGACGGCCAAAAACCAACATGGTGTCAACCAAAAAACCAACATGGCGACGGCCAAAAACCAACATGGCGTCAACTAAAAAACCAACATGGCGACGGCCAAAAACCAACATGGCGTCAACCAAAAAAACAATAAGGCAACGGCCAAAAACCAACATGGCGTCAACTAAAAAACCAACATGGCGACGGCCAAAAGCCAACATGGCGTCAACCAAAAAACCAACATGGCGACGGCCAAAAACCAACATGGCGTCAACTAAA
>CAKAKR010003339.1:2098-16691 GCA_916700685.1 Adelosebastes latens | reverse complement strand
CGCTACTTCCTCCCCAGTTAGACCGCTTCGTTAAGTCCACGCTGTCGTCTCCTGCACTCTTCAGACACTCTTAGTCTAAAGAAAAGGCATTATTAGGATGTCAGGCTCTCGTCGGTTGGTTAGGATAACGCTGCAGCGATGCATCAACAGGTGACTCCAGGAACCAGGAGATCTGCACCGAGGGTGGAGGAGCATTTAACGGGCATATGCAAAGATGGTGGTTTCTACTTCTACTATTTCTGTCTTCTTGTTTCTGACTACTATCATCACGCATTCACACTGTGAGCACCTGCTAGCGTCGCCACGGTAACCCCACCGTCTCTCTCTATCTAACTTGTACAGAGTTATCTCCACAGCTCTGCTGGATGCCCGCGGTGTTGAACGCTGGTTAGAGGTTAGTGGTTTGACTGGGGGGGTAGACCTCCTACTGCTACATGCATGTGCATATCTCATCTCAGTTGTACCATTACCGACCACGCGGAGAAGACCGACAGGTCTCCTTTAAAACACCTTAAAAAAAACAGGAAAAAAAACCAACCTTAAACCATTTTGTATTACAAACTATTTTACACTGCTTTGCATAATGTTTTTACATAACTTTTATCAATATGTATAAATATATATGAATAAATATATTGTCACTGATGCTGCCGTACGGTAGTAGTCAGGTTGGGAGGTTTAAGACAAAGCAGGGGGGGGGGGGCTAAACAAACTATAAAATAACCGCTGTGGGTCAGTTTCACAGACGTGACTTATCGTCTGTCAGGAGGGGGTTTTTCTGTTTAAAGTACATTTATTGGTCTAAGAAATGTTTGTGAAACTGACTCATTAATGAACCCGTCTGGGCGCAAGACCAACCGGACGAACGGGAACGTAGTTAAACTGGTTTCATGTGACAAACTGGACCTGGATGGTTTCATCTCAGGTCAAACTAAAACCTCGTTGACGGTGTTTCTTTTCACCCCGGTTTGACCGCTGTTCCCTTCCTGTTGTTAAAGGGACAGTTCGGGTGTTTCTCAGTGTGGTTGTATGAGGTACTAATCCATAGTCGGTGTATTACCTTCAGTAGATCACAGTACCAGCACGGGAGCAAAGCAATGTACTGCACTGCTGTGGACGGGGGCAGCAGCAAAACGCATTTTAGACACCTAAAAAATCAGTTTAAGTGTACGCTATATTTAGAATATTTTCACCGTTTTACCTCGCCGTCAGACAGACCTTTCTGTTATCTACGCTCTCTTCTAAAGCCACCAGACTCCATTCACAAAAACAGTCATTTTATTTTACCTTGCAAAACACAGGAGTTGCTGGTTCACCGCTGCCTCCATCGGTTAGTTTGTGTTATTGTGTGACTTTGGTGAATCCGAACTAACCCATTAAAAAACACAAACAAACTGATGGAGGCAGCGGTAGACCAGCTACTCCCGTGTTCTGAGAGGTAAAATTACTGTTTTTATGAATGGAGACGGGTGGCTTTGAAGAGAGCATAGAGTTCCCCGTCAGAAAGGGCCGTCTGACGGCGAGGTGAACCGGTGAAAATATTCTAAATATAGCGAACACTTAAACTTTTAGGTGTCTACAATCCGTCCACAGCAGTCCATCACTTTGCTCCCGTGCTGCTACTCCTGTCTGTTTCTCTAAACTCTACTACACTGACTATGGAGACGAACCTCATCCAACCACACTGAGAAACACCTGAACTATCCCTTTAAGACACAGAACTCAATGTGAGACGATGCTTTGCTTTGTACACTACCTGGTGAATGTCAGCGCTTCTCTGTCGGCCTTACTCACTTTAAATGGTTCACTTGTTATTATTATCATTTAGCTGGTAGAAAAGAAATAGTTGTTTTTCCTTTTTATGTTCCTTTTTTTGTTTGTTTTTTAGTACAGACTGGTTCGATTGAAGGAAGGGGAGTTAGCATTCAGATATTTAGAGTCCGACGGGCCACAAAATGTGTCATGAAAACATCTCGCTGCCATAAGAAGAAACTTTGCCAACGACCCCCTTAATGCACACACAACACAAATGCACTCCTGTGAACACACACTAAATGCTTCTAAACGCTGCATGACGCCAAACTAACTCACACCTTTTTGTACCAAATCACTGTTGCTCTCATCGTTGTGCACCTGTAGTGATAAAACACAGAAGCTCTTACAAACTACAGAAACGGTGACAGTAAACCCGAGAGATGTGCAGCGCCGGCACTTTTCTCCTGAACATGAAAAGGTTGTATACCTTTTTTGTGCTAAAGTTGCTGATACAAGAGCAACGTTGCCTCTGGTGGTTTGACAAAATGTTGCATCAAATTAAAAAAAAAATACTCTTGGAAAAATTGCCCAAATTGTCTCCGTCAATCTTTCTGTTGCCGTTGAGGCCGATCCTGGTGGATTCCCTCAAAGCTCTGAAGGCCTTTAGGAAATGTTGCTCTTGTATCCTGACTCAACTCAAAATGTCAATGTGGGTGGACTCGTGTCATTGAGGCAGTAGAAAAGGGTAAATATGAGTTGTTCTATACCTTAAATATGTTTTAAAATCATTAAATGATTTAAGCCAAAACTTCCCAGGAAGGTTTAAACTTGCTTGTAGACCAGCAAATTAAAACAATAAAGAATCTCTGTGACAGACCTGTAGGGAGTTACCTTTGTGTCTTTATTATCCAATCAGACAGAATACTGAAGGTTTGAGAGCCAAACCAACGACACCGCAATCAAAAATGTTTTATTGCTAGTAAAATAAAATAGTGATTAAAATCCAAAAGCTTTGTCTGCAAATCAACAAGTAAGAGAATAATGTACAACGAGCCGGTTATTGTTGTGAAATGAACTCAGCTCAACAGCAAAACAAAACTTTTGGATTTGCATTAATACATTTTTCATCACAAATTTATTTTACTTGCAACAAAACATTTTTCGTTTGCATGTCAACAGTTTTGCTCTCAAACATTTTCTGTTTGTTTGCGTAATAAAAACACAACAGGAGCTCCGCAGCACTTCAGGCTTCAGTGAACAAACATTAAAGTAAAATACACAACGCTCATAAACTAAAACGTCCCGGCTTCTGAAACTGCTGCCAGTGTATCATAAGTGTGTTTTCTTGTTTGTGTTGATCATTTTTTGGTAGTTAATATATTCCTGTTAGGTGGATTGTTCTGTTTTCTTTTGGTTTTCCTTCTGTTAGGGAGAGGTGGAGATTTATTTGTACAAATAATTTGCCATCAGTTTAAAAACAAGTTGCCAATATTTAAATATGTTACAGAAATCTCTCTTTCTGCCTCGCGGCGTCTCTGACTTTCTGCTTCGCCAAGATGAAAAACGCAGATGAACACTACAAGAAATCTCAAGTCGTTTACTTCAGACTCCTGAAATCATATTTTTCTTACACAAAGTGGAGAAGTTCGCTCCTACTTGATGCTTCTCGTAGGACAACGATCTCACTCTGTACAAGAAAACTACTCTGAATGAACTGACTTGTTAAGATGGACTCTTTTCTTCTCGCCGTGCGTCCTTCGCCTGTTTTAAAGCTGCAGTCGGTTTTTGGGAGATTGACGATAGAAAAAGATGATGTGCTTTTTGTTTCGGGTGCCAATGGGAAGTGCAGCAGATGATCGGAGGCTGGAGGACAGTAGAGTACTTCTAGCTTTATTTAGGTCCTGGGCCTCGCTGACGTAGAATATCAAAAGGGATCCGATTTGGAAGATTATGGTGAATGAATTAAAAAAAAACATTATTTGGTTTTGTTGTATATGTTTGGATATCAATAAAGCATTCCTTTAAATGAACGAGTGTTTGGTCAGTATGTTAAATCTGGATTTTGGATTTGTTAACAATGTTTGGATTCGCCAATAAAACTTTTGGGTTCGCAAAAAAAACTTTGATTCTCAAAAAAAAAAAATTGGGTTCGCCTACAAAAGTTTTGGGTTCACCGACAAAAAATTTGGGTTCGCCAACAAAACTTTTGTGTTTGCAAAAAAAATTGGGTTCGCAAACAAAAAATTTGGGTTCGCCAACAAAACTTTTGTGTTCGCCAACAAAACTTTTGTGTTCGCCAACAAAACTTTTGGGTTTGCCAACAAAACTTTTGGGTCGGTATGTTAAATCTGTCCGTCCTGAGATCTGCTAAAGGAAACACGACATTAAATTAAAATTAATTAGATTTTAGTCAGTTTATTAATTTGACTGATGCTAGAATGTGAAACTGGATGTGATGGTCCATAAGATGTTCCTCACTTTATTCTACGGGTCCTTTTTTGGCACTAAAACCAAAACTCAACCAGAAAACATGTACTAGTTTCTTATCAGTTAATATTTTATTTAAGAAAGTTAAAGTTTTAGGTGAATGATCTTAAGTTAACGGGCTCTGTTTCACAAAAAGAGATCAATTATAAACTATTTTTCCTACTAATCTAATGACTAGCATGAAGAAGGCCTAACATTTAATAATTAGGGGACTTTTTAAAGAAAAACAGCCGTCTTGAGTTGCTATAAACTATAGCTTATGTCCAGACATTAAGATTAGTTTTCATCTATTATGATTACAGAAAGCACCATTATAGTTTTAGTACCTTAAAACATGATGAATGTGTGTGACTATCTGTGGTAAGTTTTTATAATACTAAAATGATTGTTCATTATAATGTCTGCATTCGGTCTGTGCTATAATCTAACAGACTGTATGTGGGCTTAATAAGTACCACTATAAGTCAAAATGATGGGTTAAATGTGAGTTATGTACATTGTGGCGGTCATTAAGTACACATGTAACGTTACGTTACACTGAGCTTCACCCGTTACAACTACACAGTGTGATTAGTTTTAGCTCGATGAAAACACTAGTTCCCTGACCGGGAATCGAACCCGGGCCGCGGCGGTGAGAGCGCCGAATCCTAACCACTAGACCACCAGGGAAAGCAAGGGCCTAAGTGTCCGTGTTTGTAGAAATAGTTACACCTCGGTGATGTCGTCGGTTGTTTTTCAGGTTTTAACACATAGAAGCCAAAACATGTGGATCGCCCCCTGGTGGCTGGCTGCAGTATACCGTATATATGGTATATATAGTATATACAGGCTGCAGTATACAGGTCATAAACCCATGTTAGTGGAGGGGACAAAATACACCATACAGCAATTACATTTTTCCCAAAGATGGTTTCTGTCATGTTAAGGTTGTTCTTGATGTTTGTTCACGTCTTCATTTTACTGATAAATTTGGTTTTAATTACTTATTATAAAAAGGAGGTGTGACGTCATGACTGGCAGCTGCTCTGAGATGTAAGTTAACGTTAACGTTCCATAACCGCGATTGTCTGTTACAAACATAGTCTGTATATAAAAGTCTTTACGTATATAAACATGGATGTATACAGAGAATGGATTCAAAGAGAAAGCTAAACGAAGCTCAACCAAAGAGAATACATATAGGATATATACATACATATATATACACACATATATACATATATATATACATAATATGACCTATAATGCAGTGATGTATGGTTTTTATTTTCTAGAAAATCTGCCTAAATTGCAGCAACAATCATATCGGATGATAAAATGTAATATTGTAACAAATATATGACAAGTCACTATCTCCAGTGATGTGGTTTACAAACAAATTATAACTGAACTAAAAAAAACAAAGAACACAGAACACCAGACCAAAGAGATGAACACCTTAATATCACTTAATATAACATCTTTGGCTCAACACTAATGCATGTCACTCACTATCGCGAGATTTCTTCGCAGAACGTGAGTTTCGTGTTTGTAAGTTGTCGTGGCCGAGTGGTTAAGGCGATGGACTAGAAATCCATTGGGGTCTCCCCGCGCAGGTTCGAATCCTGCCGACAACGAGACGACGTTTTTGTCTTTATCACAACTGTTACTATAAAAGTCAAATTAAAGACTGTTGTAAAGACTGAAACTCATATCTATAACACACAAACTGGTATGAACAGGTAGGTGGTTTTCATATTAAACGTTACGGTGAACTTGAACAATTAACTGAAAACTGTAAAAAGGCTCCTGCTGAGGATTCATACAGAATATTAATTACAGCAAATTCAATCATACTCATCTGTCAAATAATCGTCATATTCATGTTTTCTACTCAATGTTTTACTACCTGTTTGCATCTCTGTATATGTATTACTTCTCATTATGTCCCTACATTCCTTTTTAGGCTACAGTTTATTAATTTTGCATTTACTGTACACCTGTCAACCACAAAAATAGGCCCTCTATTTTAACTTCTGCACTATTTTATGACTTAGATCCTCATTTTTACTTGATTTTCTTTTTATCTGTAGCCTATTTGAATGAGCATTGCTTGATGGAGCCTGGAATCCAAGATTTTCATTTCCAACGACTGCTTCTCTGTGTGTATTATGACAACAAATAACTTGAAACCTGTAACTGATAATGGCAACAGATTATTTTATATCTATTTATCTACAGAATTTTAAGTTAGATGCAATTCATAGATTTCACCACCAGAGTGAGCTCACTGTACAGGTGCTGTTAGTGTTCATGTCTCTGTGGTTATCAGTCAACTGTACAGTAATAGAGGCAGAGAGTCTTAAAGCATGACACTATGAAAGTCACTGAAATGTGTTGAATTTCTGGGAAAATATAGTAACTAAAACAGAAGTTTGAACCAGATACATTTTGAGAAATGTTTATTATTAAAAATTTAAATAAAATATATTAAAAAATACAATATGAAGACAACAGAACAACCCACTTACAATACAATGAAATAGGCAATACAACAAACTATATAAAAGTAGCACTAAAGGCAGAAATAAAAAGGAAAACTACATTATATTTACATTTAATATGTACAGTTACGTATACAGACAAAAAAGACATAGTCAACATGTGTAATATCAATGCAATATGAGTGTTTTGCGCACTATATGCACATTTATATTAATATTTTATTATACTGTATTATATTGTATTTCATTTGACTGTATTGTTTCCTTTTAATGTGTCTTACTGTTAGTTTTTTTTGCTATTATGCTGCCAAAACAAAATCATTTTACTCTGTTATACCTATATATTGAGATGTAACAATAAAGGAATCTTGAGTCTTTTAAATTGTAGTGCAAATAGAGAGATTTTATTAGCATCTTCCTCCAAATTCTGAAAAACTCATATTTGTCATATTTGTTTTTTTTAACTTGATTTATTCCCCAAATATTCATCTTGAAATATGAAGTGTATTTTTATTATTTTTGTTGGGGGGAAAAAAAGTCAGCCTTCGCAAGCACAAGTTCCTGAAAGTTAAACCTCATTTATACAACTTCTCATGAACTTCCCTTCAATTAGATTTTACTTAACTATATCTTACTACTGTTACTAGGATAGGATAGGATAGCACTTTATTTATCCCCGTGGGGAAATTGCAGTTTGCACAGCAGCCCAGATTCTAACAGAAGAAGTAAGTAAGTACATAAAATAAGAATAAGGCAGGGCATACAATAAATAAGAGTAAAAAAATAAAATAAAAAAATACCCAAGCAATAGAACACTAGTAAAAAGTTAAAGTTAAAAAAGGTAAATAAATATGTGCATTATAGATATTATAAATGATGTGCAGTAGCAGTAGTGCAAACATTATATATCCACATGAACAAGACAAACAAAGACAAAACAGACAGTGTCAGAGACCACCGAGTTGGCTGAGACTGAGGTCATCACGGTAGTTGGTATTGTACAGTTGGGTGGCTGTTGCTACAACATCCTTCGAACACCTCTGAAGGATGAGACTATATCTACTATATATATATATATATATATATATATATATATATATATACTATATCTATATCCCACACTATATTATCTTATAGTGTTTTATTACATTATATAGTATATTTATATTAGATGTCCATATTAATAGAGATATTAATATGGCTTTATTAATATTACCTCCATCCTGTGCTGTATAATGACAGTAATGAAACCTTAAGAAGAAGCCGACATCGATGACGTTCTCTGTTTACGCCCCGCCCCCTGCCTACGTCACCACCCTCCTCTCTGTGTATAAAACCTGGCTGACCGTTGTCTCCATCATTCAGCAGCAGCAGCGTCTCTATCACCGTCCTCCGTCCTCCGTCCATCCGGACCGTGGAGGGTTCTATTCACCCAGAACTGATCTTCAGATGGGCCCCGTCGCCTAGCGCTCACTCCCCCAGCCTCACCCACTGACTTCACTCTGGTGCTGCGGACATCCAGCCCATCTGGTCCCGATAGAGGTGAGTTCTCCTCCGGGTAACAAAATGGAGGTCAAACTGGTTGTTTTAGGGTTTTAGGGTGGTGAGCTAACAAGCTAACAAGCTAACGGTGCTAACGGTGCTAGGCTAGCTGTGTTGTGCTAATGGCAGCAGCTGATTCAGAGTCCAGTTTGTATTTCAAGATGAATATTTGGGGAATAAATCAAGTTAAAAAAAAAAAATGACAAATATGAGTTTATCAGAATTTGGAGGAAGATGTTAATAAAATCTCTAATTGCACTAAAATTAAAAAAATTAGAGATTCCTTTATTGTTACATCTCAATATATAGTATATATAATATATGTTTATATATTATATATGTATGTTATATATATATATATATATATATATGTAAAACAGAGTAACATTATTTAGTTTTGGCAGCATAATAGCAATACAAACTAACAGTAAGACACATTCAAAGGAAACAATCCAGTCAAATAAAATACAATATAATAAAATAATAATATAAATGTACATATAGTGTACAAAACACTCCTATTGCATTGATATTACACATGTTGACTGTCTTTTTTTGTCTGTACACGTAACTGTACATATTAAATGTAAATATAATATATTTCTGCCTTGAGTGTTATTTTGATATAGTTTGTTGTATTGTGTTGTAAGTGGGGTATTCATATTGTATTTTTAATATATTTTATTTGAATTTTTTATAATACAACATTTCTCAAAATGTATCTGATTAACTTCCCTTTTAGTTACCATATTTCCCCATAAATTCAACACATTTCGGTGACTTTCATAGAGTCATGCTTTAAGACTCTCTGCCTCTATTACTGTACAGTTTATTTTATAACCACACAGACATCAACACTAACAGGTGCTAGGCTAACTAGCTGTGTTGTGTTGATGGCAGCAGCTGATTCAGAGTCTTTGTTTAGTTTTTCTATAAAAAGTAGAAGAATAAACGTTATTGTTTGTATGTTTGTAGTCTTTTCTCGATGTTTTGGGGTTTTTATTCACACGGTCATATTATTGGCGGTGTCATATAAATATCAACTGATAAGTATAATGTCAACAGACTGTTGAGATTTAGTCTTTGTCTTTGTTGTTGACAAAATGTCCCCGTTACAAGAGACATGGTCCTGCTTTACGAGTTGTCCTTTTACCCCCTTAGACACGGTCTTTATTTAGCACCTATCGTCTCCTAAGATTCAGCTTTTATTCTCTTATTTGTCCTGTAACAGAATGACGTCATAATGTGGGTTTGGTGCAGTGAGCACAATGTAAACAAGACCTGCAACACGTGGGCTGACGTCATTATTGTTAGGATGTGAACGTGGTTTCCTCGGGTTTGTTTGTTTTACTGCATCAGCTGTAGTAACGTTACAGGATGGTTTTCTCTGGTTTCTTTGTCACACTTTCTTGTATATACTCAGTGCTGAAAGGATTACTTGATTAAAGCAGCTGTTGAGGACATTTATCAAGCAAAACAGCCAAACATATAGCCTGTTGTTGGTGTTTTCTGACATGTTATAGAGTACATCATTAATTGATTGAGGAAAAAAGTGGCATCATTAGTGGCAGTCCTGTATTTGATTACAAGGTTAATTTATTTGTCATTTTGCAAAAAAGGGTTGCACAATGAAATGTTGCTCCTTCACGCTAATCTAATAGTAATAATCTTCAAATAGCTGGATCGGATATTGGGGCCAATCTATTCAATTCAGCTCTATGTTCATATACATGATATACTTGAGTTGTAATTCCTGTTAATTTTGAAGATTTTGTTTTACCAATATCAATAGTGAAACAATAGTTAGTTGTGTAATTTCAATAACTGGTTAATTATATATCATTAGACAAGATAATGACAGATAATAATAAGTAGTTGACGCCTCTGTAATGAAATCATCATCATTTCTGTGTTGCAGCTCTCTGTGTGGGGGGGCGGGGTATTTGTCTGGAAATGAGTATAAATAAGTGTCTCCAGTCCTTTGTTGAGTCATGTCTCCCAGTCTGGTTTTGATCACACTGGTTTTGCTCTCCAGGTTTCCATCACGCACAGCGTTCAGCGACCAACTACAGTAGAATGGCAGCTATTCCAGCAGGCGGTTCTCTCGTGGCGACCACTGACTACTACCGAAGTGAGTCTCTCCTTCTTTATTCCCTCATCACACCAGTACAGACATGGTCAAACTGACTCCTTCCTCCTGTCGGGTGACTTACTGTTACTCTGCTGTTGGATTTACTCTCTACTCTCACAAGATGAGGCATCACTGAAGTGCTTATAATTTAGATGTAATGAGTCACTTTGGGTTTCTCTGAATAAAAGATGACTAGTATGTTTAGACTTTGCTCAGGGTGAAAGAATTTGGGTCATTTTGTTTAATACTTAAAGCATTAAGTAACCTATTCATTGTCTGTACATACTTTTAGAAATGATACTCTTCAATCTCAGAAATGCTAAATCATTTTGGTTAACTGTGATTAAACCGACCGCTCTCTTTCTGCTCGTTCTCTCCTCCTGCAGGGCGCATCGGCTCTACATCCAGTAGCAGCTCTTGTGGCAGTTCGGAGTACAGCGGAGAGGTCATCCCTCACCATCCAGGTGTGTGTTTGCATTCATGAAACAGAAAAAAACAGAAACATCTGTCGAGATTGAACGTCTTTATTCAAAAGAAAATTCCGTTATCGCCTCAACTTTTACTCAAAATATTCAGTTTTCCTGCACAATTAAATGTGTGTCGGTGTGGAAACCAGAATATAGTCCCTCATAGGAAGTTACATCCTTTAAACCTTTTAATGAAAGTCTAAAAGGCAGGTGGGCTGACTAACTCATTATTTATATTTTCATAGAACAATATTCATAAGATGATTTAAAAACTGATGCATCTGTCCTACCGTACATAAAAAAACTATTATAGGTTAAACACTGACACTCCACATTAACCGACTCAAAGCTGCTGCTCAGAGGATTTCTGAGTTTGCAGTAATCAGGTCAGGAAATTATACAAGACGACTCACGTGAACTCCTTATAAAACGAGTGAGTCATTTAATTGACTGGTTTTGGATAGAACATCGTGTTCTGCTCAAGAGAAGACAGGAGTCAAAAGCAACCGTCCACATCCTGTTCTGGCAATTATTTCAAAAGATGAAGGTGATGTTGCTCAATCCACATCCTACCGCTGCTCACTGATCTGCTAATATCGTAGGCAGAGCTTCAGTTTCGGTGACCTCGAGGATTGCTGTGGTTGAGTCAGCTGTTACCTCAGAGCTTCTGTAGTTGAGTCATCCTGAAACACAGCGAGCTCAGGTCTGATCTCGCTCTTTCTAATCCAGGCAAAAACCTCCGGGTCTGAGAAGTGGAGACAGACGCACGGGGTTCCCCTCTAGCGTTACTTTTGGACGGGGTGTCAGGGACGGCGACGGCATCTTTTCACTCATAGTGTCCTTTCAAAATAAACTTCTGTTATCACAGGAAGTAAGGTTTAGGCAACACAACCTGCACGTGGCTCACGTGACTCACTGGACTGATGATACCAACGAGTCACGTGACTAAAGACTGACGTGACAAAAGTTAAAAAACTTTTAACTCCCATTCAGTCCTCTGGTTAGGATTCAGGTGTCAGTATTAACAGAAAAAAACGGTACACCGATATAACCCTCAGCTGCAGTTAATATCTGCTGACTCCAACAGTAATCCTGGATCAGCGTCTCCGTGCAGCTCTCTGTGAAAACCATCCGGGCCGACAGATAACTGCCGGCTCAGGGTCGGTGTCTACAGGCCTGCGTCAACCGCTGGGTCAGCGTTTTAATGGTGTCAGGGCGCTGATATTTTCGCACACACACATACACACACACACACACACACACACACAGTGCTGAAAAGGAAAGTAGGTGAAAGGGGAAATATGGGTGTGTGTGTGTGTGTGTGTGTGTGCACATAAGACAGTGGAGTGCACACGCCCAGGGTTGGAAATTGGCACCAGCAACCAGCCAAATGCTGATAAAAGATGCAAGTGGCTGCTAGATTTGCTTCACTCACCGGCCTAAAAGGCAATGGTAATCTACACGCCCCACAAGACTGTTCATTTAGTCCGTTCTACTAAATTCAGTTTGATTGAAAACTATAATGGTAAAATGAGGACATTATTTACAGCCACAAACAACTGAACATCCACAGAGAAAAGAGCTGTATTAGTATCGTATAGTATTACATCGTAGTACCTGATTAGAGGGTTTACATTGTTTGCTTGGTGTTACAACCAAGTAAGCAATGATTGATTGATTTATACTTCTTAACCTCATTTAATTTTCTTTTTAATTCAATAAAATGTAGGAAACTAGATCACACTGTGGACTGTCAAACAGTTTTGGGAGAGGTTCAGATATACAGTATATGCAGTGTATATATATACTGTATATATATATACATACTTGACCTAGAAGCTAATTAGGTCACGTAGCAGTTGTAAGGTTAACTGCTAACTGTATGTAAATGCAGCTGTTACTGGAGGTGTCGGAGTCCATTTGACAAGGAGCCAAACATGAGGTCGAGTCCTGGGAGGGAAACCCGAGTCATGAGTGTAGCTGATGAAACACACATTCAACTCTAACACACATACTCTTAACATTTGGTCACTGTAGGGTTCAGTCTGCCATCTCGCTCCAGTGACTTTACCTCCGCTCATAATGAAGAGCAAAGTAGTTTTAATGTGGTGGGGAATGTTAATCATCCACTCTGTCCTGCAGTGTTAGGGGCCGTTCACATGTAGCGTCTAAAAGCGGTAACTCCCTTCTACCTCCACATTGACTCAAATGAAGCAAATATATTGATTCTAGCGTTAAAAAAATCAATTTAAAATTCGTAAAAAACGCATTACATTGATGAACCTATTTCTTTTCCCTCCCCTATTACCTGTATAAACGTATGCCTTCATGATCTGCCTCCACAGGACTCCCCAAGCAGGACTCTGGTCATTGGTGGTCCAGTTTCTTCTTTGGGAAGCAGCCTGGGATGACCCCTCTGACTGAGGAGGCACAGCAGAAGTAAGTATCAGCCCTCACTGACTCATCCCCCGATACCGCCACTGCTTCTCCTTAGTCTTATTTTAGTCCTGGTTAGTTGCTGCTCTCTGGATTCAGTTTGGAGCTACATCTTCCTCCTCTGGTCTTTTACTTACAGATGAATCCAGACCAGCTTTGTGCATTTTGTTAAAGACCACAGATCTATTATAGGAAGTGGGTACCGGACTCAAAGACTCGCCTAGCACATAGGCTAGAGCTGGGTCCATTCTTGGTTTGTCCGGTCCGGTCCGGTGTACGAGCTTAAACCGGTTTGACTTTATGCAAACCAGTTGAACCAGCATTTGTCATTCTAGTTGTTTTCAGATGAAACCGTTCTGAGAGGAACCGCCTCCTGGGGAACTCCCCCGAGAACTAAACACCTTCAGGGGCTGTTTTCTCTCTTTGCTTTCGCATCGCCAATAGGAACGCTGAAGTGACGTAAACCGTCCGGCGCCGCTCGCACACAACTCCAGCTGGGAGATTGATGAGCTTCCTACGGTCCACGAGCTCTTTTAGCTATTTTAGTAATATAATAATAAACATGCCACAATCATATAAACTCAACAAAATAGCCGTCACCAAGGTAACGTTTGTGATTTCAGTTTGAATCGTTCTTTGGCTCGTTGGGTGTGCTTTGTGCTACTGGGTTAGCCTTTCTTATTCTAGGTTAACCTATGTGCTACTGGATAAGCCTTTCTTCTACTGGATAAGCCTTTCTTCTACTGGATTAGATTTTGTGCTACCGGATTAGACTTTGTGGTTCTTAGAACTATGACAAAGTTCCTCTGGTCTGAAAACGCCTTATGACATGTTCTGGAAAATTAAAAACTAGCCTACATCAGCAAGCTGTGCCGACGGCGTCACAGCACTAAATCCAACTTGTATTGCATTAGTAATTAGGAGTAGGACAACATGATAATATTGTGTTTGTGTCTGACATGTCATGTGATTAAAAACACTTTTCTAGTCTGTGGGAAAGTTTTGTGTGAAAGCTGATGTGGCGACAGGCTCTGACCTGTCTCTGTGTAGATTCATCACACTTGACTCACCCTTTCTATTATACAATATGAAGACTAGATTCTCACTCTGTCTCTTTGTCTGTCTCAGGGCGGGGGTTCAAGGTGCAGTGACGAATGGTCAGATCACCTGCGTTGCTAGGGAGATGGTGATGAAGCGCCAGGTGAGTGAGAGCAGCGACGCAGGAAGTCCCACCTCCTCCTGATCCCGCTGTCTCACTCTGATCCACGCCGCACCTCGGGGGGGGGGGGGGG
>CAKAKR010003327.1:0-38681 GCA_916700685.1 Adelosebastes latens | reverse complement strand
GTCTCCTGGCCAAAGTCATGTCCTGCATCAGATCTGTTCTGCTCTAACATCCTGCTGCAATAACAACAACCCTCCCAGAGGACGGCTTCAGTCCAGCTGGAGAGTCCACACACACACACACACACACACACACACACACACACACACTGACAGACCACTGACCACCATATTCATGATATAAACGCTATATTCAAACATCTGGGTAGACCACATGATCCTGACTATAGTTACCAATATCCATGTCATATTTCCAAATAATAAAACCCCTCAGTGGACCAGGGGAGAGCAGACATCAGACAGACACCAGACTTACTCGATAGACGTGAAAGTGTGCCAGGAAGGGGAATGACTTTTTCAGCTTGTCAAAACGCCGCATCCTGAATTCCTTCGTCTGGATGAGTGTAGGTGCAAAAAAAAAGTGTGCGTTTAAATGGCCAGAGGTGGCTGTCCGTCTATTAAATCATTACCAGCGCCACAGTCCTCCCAGTTTGACGTTCCCAGTCTCTGAGGGGATTCTAAGAAGCGCTCCTCGGATCCAGACCCGTAGCTCTGAACCCGAGAGGGCGAAGAAAAACTTCCTAAGATCCTGTAGGCAAATCTAAAACATTCCATGGCGGGGCAAATCGTCCTGTAAGCCCCTTCTTTAGCTTCAGCTCCCTCAAGAAGGCAAAGAGGCATCCATGTAGCACTTCAGCTTGCAAAAGGGAACTTAAACTGTCTTCTAATATGTGGAGAAAAAACAGGCTGTGGAGTGATTAAGAGCTGCTGTTTGTAGCAAAGAAATCCTCTCAGCTCTGCTCTGTGCCCAGACCAGCCGTGTGTCCTCCTCAGACAGCAGTGAGCCAGTGATCCAAACTTACAGAACTTCACAAATAAGTCACTCCTCCTTCCCTTCCTTTCACTCCCTCTCTCTCCCTCTCTCTCTCTCTCTCTCTCTCTCTCTCACACAGACTCCCTCGCTCTCTTTCTCTTTCTGTCTTTGCGCGTGCAGCTACTGTCTGTTTGCTTTTCCATCCCTCCATCGAGCGTGGGGCTAAAAATAGGACTTCTCCCCGATTCAATCGCTTGCCAGTCGGGCAGGCAGCAGCAGGGAAGTGAGAGCCAGAGTGAGTGAGCGTCTCTGGTTTCACATTTTAGGGTCTCGTTGGTTTCAGGAACAGCAATGTGTGCTTGTGCTGTATGTTTAGTGTTTGTATCATCTCTTCTTTCCTCTGTTGTTGTCTCTTCACTTATTCTCTCACTTTCTCCCTCTGTACCCTTTTCCTACCTCCTCCTGCAGTACTTTTCCCAGCTCTCCTCCCTCACCCTATCTTTCGGTCCTCCCCCCCCCCTCCTTTCCCTCCTGCAGTCAGTCTGTCAGACGGTCCGTGCAGCGCAGAGCAGTGCGTGGTGCAGAGAGGACAGAGGCTTCATGGTATTCAGCCCGGAGGAGCATTTGATCCAGGGCCAAAGGGTCACATTCAACTGCAGGATGGAGAGCTTGTTTCCTGTGATGCAACCCCCCAAACACACACACACAGACACACACACACACACACACACACACACACACACACTACCACGACCAACCACTACTTCCCCTTCTCCACTGCTCAATCTCTTCTCATATCCCGGCCTGCTTATCTTAAATTTCACCACAATGGAGAAATTTCACTTTTGGGGTTTTTAGTTTGACTGTCACTGAAACCACTGGTTTTGAGTGAACTTGTGACACTCTTGTGGTATACACTCTGGGAATAGTCCTACGAAATAACAGACTGATCATAAAATATGTATGGGAATGTATATGAAGATATTCCTATACATTATGTTTTTCTCTTAAATTTCTTGTGATGTCAGTATGCGTTGTCATAAGCCTTCGCACACCAAGTCCGTATTTTTTGTCCGAAATTGTCGCACGTTTAAAAATAAATACGACCTCACGTTGTGTCAATCACGTTTACACACCGACTCCGAAACTTTCATACGTCATTAAAGTTTTCGTAACAGCTTTGATTTTCAGCACAAAGCACTTCATGATTAAGAAATAAAAGAATACAGAGATGATGAATTTATGAATTTAAAGATAGATTGTGGCA
This sequence comes from Adelosebastes latens, assembly GCA_916700685.1. Classification (NCBI taxonomy): domain Eukaryota; kingdom Metazoa; phylum Chordata; class Actinopteri; order Perciformes; family Sebastidae; genus Adelosebastes; species Adelosebastes latens. Next base: position 36,603 of record CAKAKR010003327.1, on the reverse strand, counting down.
GAACAGTTTGGAATCAGGGATGGTCGCAAAACAAAGGATATAGGAAAGATTAGTCAGTCAGTAGTGATTGTGCTCTCGGCAGCTAAACGATAGCTCATCATTCATTAGCCCTGTTTGGAACTATTGCTATCCATCGCACCCACAAAATGAATTCAGTTTTGTCTCAATAACAAAATGCATCGGACTCGGTGTGCACATTTCTCTTATGTACGTAAAAAAAACATTTTCCAACTATTTATTTAAAGTCATTTTCCAAGCAAAAATACCAAACATTGGTTTCAGCTTCTCAGTTTTATTAGTATGTATTTGCGGTTTGGCTTTGTCTAATGTGATGGTGAATCAATCATTTGGGGGATTTGAACTGATGATCGGACAAATCCAGCTCTTGAGGCTAAGCTAAGACATCAACTTGGGCTTTAGAAAAGTAGAACAGCATTTTTTTTTTGTACTAGTCATTAGTTGCAGCCCTACACACAACTGCAGTCTAGATCTTTAAAGTACTTATGAATCATTTTAAACCTAAAAAGCATGTTCAAAAGGCTGCAGTAGCTTGAAACCACTTAACTTCTTTATAAATAATCACATATTTACAACACTAAATCATTTTAATAGTACAAACATAGATGCCTGTTGCCTGACTGGTGCTTATAAATCACAGAGGCAGCAGATGTCTGTCAGTGGGTGACTAATACGTTAAGATACCGCTCAAAATAAAAACCAATTATCTTAACAAGACCTGCCCAGGCCACCTAACTTCAGTCAGCTCCCCCACTCCCTCTCCGTCTCACTGACGTCTATTCTGTCTTTTACCACCACGTCATAAAAGTCCTCACCTCACCCTTCTCCTCCCTATCCTTCTCTCCTTCATTAATCCCCTCTCTTTCACTCTCTCAGCCTCCCTCCCTCCCTAGGGTCTGGCCTACCCGATGCATTTTCTTCTTTATTTGGTGCTGCCTTTTATTTCCCGCCTCTAATCCTCCAAAAATGTTATCTCTCTCCCCCTCTGCTGACTATAAACAAACCCTTACCAGCTGCTTTTTCAGACCCTCAGTAGCAGCGAAGCCCCCTCTCATTCTGGCTCTTGTGCCAGACACTGTTAAGCTTTTGCTTTTCTAATATCACAGCTTTTTTGTTCTCTCTGCTGCTCATTGTTTTTCGTTGTTCTTTGCTAGTTCAACCTATTCAGCATTTGACTTGGCGTCTTGCTTTTGACTTTGGATATTTCTCTGCTCCCTCCGTCTTTCATCCACCGCCACGCTCCTCTGCTTTTAATTAGGATGTTTTGTGTTTACTAGAGGAAGGAAGGGAGGTGAGCAGACGGTGGAGTCACAGAGGGGAAGGAAAGAGAAAACAACAACAAATAGGGATGTTGTCATAAAATATCTGGCTTTAATTAGAGACAGGACAGCAGACATCTCTGATCTGAAGAGCATGTGGTGCTGTGTACCGTGGTTTTGTTTATGAGTATGCTGGTTTGCGTCTACGTGTCTCCATTCACAACGAGACTAGCAGTATTTTGTTTATTATCTGATTTACGGTGAAGTAAGCTGACCCAGGGACGGCCATTCAGAAAAAAAACTTCGGTGTGCATTAAGATTTTAGGCCTGTATTTCTCAGAATACCTGTCGGAAGATCATAAGCAATTTATACTTATGATCTAAGATCGTTGCATCTATTTGTCTAAATGACACACTTCAATCAAAATATCATTATAAACATGACAGTAACAAACATTACAATAGCTTAATTTATGTTATTTGTCATAGCTCGCACTTGTCTAAAATAATGTGAGTTAGAGCTTGGTGATATGGCCAAAACCTTCTGTCACGATATACAGTAGGTAATTTCATATCTTGGTAACGATACAGATCACGATATAGCATGTATTCTGGTAATTCAATAAATAAATAGTCTATATGAAATAATCCAATACACATATCATTATATAGCCCAGCCCTAATTTGGGTTGGAAAAAAATACCTAAAATTCCACCTCAATTATGCAAAAAAAGCAAGGTGAAAAAATGGCCAAGCACTCAGTGTCAAGTGACACAATATATCATTACTGTACATGAACTAGGGCAACGCATATCGACCCTATGTTTTCATTAAAGACTGCACCTGTGCAACACTCCCTATGTGAACAAGGAAATAGATTATGTACTCAAATAAATCCCCTAATATCAGAGAAACTAGATAAAATGGATTCCAGGGAGCCCTCATGGCAAAAGACTGACATCAGTTTTACGAAACTGCACGGGGAAAAGCTGAACAGAAAAGATCCGTAGTATGAGGCTGAAGGAGTCTCTTTAGTCTGTCCCCCTGCTCTGTCGGTATAACCTGAACAGCAATAGCTTTTTCCTTCAATGTATTGTATTTATCACGTAAAGTTCTTGCACACCAGAAAGTCTCATTGACAGGTGTGTCAGATCACTGTTGGTTCTTTCACTGTATTGTATCTAACAATCAAATCAAGCTTGAAAGTTTTCCACACCCAGAGAAAGGGTGGTGGTGCTGCGGTGAAATCACAAACACTCTCATCACACATACTGCTACAGAGCTCTAACACTCCCTCAAAAAGCCTCCTAAAGGTCCACAGCCTCTAGAGTAACTTTTATTTTTCATGTGCTGCCTTTCACAAATGTTTTATGAGGAATAGCTGAGTGGGCTACTAGCTGGCTCCATTAGTCCATTATTTCAAGAGTTGAGATGTGGATTCCTCCCGGGCTCGTTGAGCCATCAGCTGTCTCATTCTCACAGTCACTCAGACGCAGAGGTGACGTCATGAATCTGGATCTAAATCATCAAGCACACAGGATGTGACCGGACAGGAGGAGGGGAAAAAAAGCAAAGACCCTTCCCCGCCCTCTCTTCCCCCTTTGCAACCACAACTCCCTGAAGTGAGTTATGCCATTAATGGCATGAAAATTCCCTCAAGTCCACATGATCTCTGCTGCTTTCCAACTATAAGTTGGCTAATGTGCTTCAGTCACAGTATAATCAACTTTATTGCTATGACAAAAAAGAAAATAATGTTTGCTTGATTATAGGAACAGTTATGTAAGTCACATGACTATGAATAGATGATATAAAATAGCCCACATTCCTTAAAATCAGCAGCTGGACAAAAAGCCTGTAACTGACTCTTGAACTGCTGAGTTTAAAAAGCTGAAAATAAACCTTTTCTGGAAAGAACATCCAAAACACAAAGAACTGATTCTCAGGTACGCAGGTGTGTGAGTGTGATGGTGACTTATGGGATGTATGTTTAGTGAAGTAAAGAGCTGAGTTTACTGAACAGTGTATGTAGAGCATCAGATATCCAGGTTACACTGATGCTGGGCAGATTTAAATCAGTGGAAGGAATGTGTCACAGTGCCGTCAGCTGCCTCCTCACTAAGGAGATTAGACCAATACGATTAATGGTCAGTAAATCGACCTGCAGCTCCACTCTGATACCACTAGGTAGCACTAATCTTATGAAGGAGTATGCAGTGGTGAGGATGGGTGAGTTATTAGTAGGGCTGCAACTAATGATTATTATTCACTGATGATTATTTTCTCCATTAATCGATTAGTTGTTTGGTCTATAAAATGTAAGAAAATGGTGAAAAATGTCGATCAGTGTTTCCCAAAGCCCAAGATGACGTCCTCAAATGTCTTGTTTTGTCCACAACTCAAAGATATTCAGTTTACTGTCATAGAGGAGTAAAGCAAACAGAAAATATTCACATTTAAGAAGCTGGAATCAGAGAAATTTTACTTGAAAAAAAAAAAAATTTACTCAAATCCATTAATGGATTGTCAAAATAGTTGGCGATTAATTTAATAGTTGACAACTAATCAATTAATCGTTGCAGCTCTACATTTAACATTCCACACATGCACGCAGGCCTACACACCACAAACACACATACGTGCACCTTCCGTACGGATAAATATAGTAATATAAAGAAAGATTAAAAAAGACATAGTAAAAAGAAGTGGCATATCAATAAAAAAATAAGTGGCATATCAAGCCACTACTGCACTTTATAAAGATATTCTACACTCGATCAGGTTAATAGAGTATCTTGGTTATTGTATTGCACAATAAACGCAATATCCTGGTTTCAGAAACCCGTATAAGTTAATAGTCATTAAAACAAAAAAACTTGACTTTATATTATTTAATGTTGACCAACGTGCTGAAATAAAGAGCGAGTCTGACATTTCTGTGCTCAGTCTGTACAGAAATGGGTGGCAGGGAGGTTCAGGAGTCAAAACGCACCTGCACGTAGACAAAAAAACTGGTAGCTCATGTTCAATGTGAATACCACATCCCGAAAATGATCAAAACCAGGATGAGACTGGAATACGAATGTGAATGTAAATGTACCCGTTGTTCATGCCTCTAACTTCACAGATGTGGACTTCAGTTTACACGAAGCTAGAGAGAGCTGCATTACAGTATTTTGCCCTGTGAATTGATAAACATGTTAAATAAGTAGTTTGTTTCTCATGGACATTGAAATTTGGGTAAATAAAACTCTTCAATTGTGCCTGACTTGCTTGGTCCCTCACACTTACAAAGAAGCAGCCACTGTAGGCCTCTCCAGCTGCTCCTATCTGGCCTCCATCTCCCGCTCTCTCTCTCTTTCCATCTCTTTGTTGTGTGTACACACACACACACACAAACACACACACAGCAGTATGACTCAATAGCTGTTCAACTGGAATATGAAAGGATGCTAAGCCCAAGTTAAACGTCTGACCGTGTAGATTGTATTATCATGACATCAAATTAGTTTCTTGCTGGCTAATGAGATTATGAACAACAAAGCGCTGTGTGAGGTCTGCATTATGTCTGAGTACTGCGACACACACACACATTAAGCTTGATTCTGTAATATGATGCTCACTGTACACAGACACAGGCACGCAGAGGCATGCTGGATTCACACTGACGTACAGTGTTGGGAATTAAGATAGCTTAGTGGATACGTGGTGGACACGCTGCAAGTGCATTTCAAAAATAAGTCGCAACCTTTCGGTGGCAAAACGTCAATCTGCGGTTTGGCGGCGGGTGCCAAAAAACTGGCAGAGCAGAGTGAAGGAGTAGTAGAACAAACAACAGTAATCCCTCTTACAAATGTGCAAGCAAAATATCTACACACACACACAAACACACAGAGATGATGCCTCTGACGGAGGCCTGCATGCACAGACAGACAGAGATGCGTCATTCCTGATCTCACAGATAGTAACCCCTCTGTCAAAGTCTGGCTTTTCATGCTCTCCTTAAATCCCTTCACCGTCCAACAGCACCTCATCATTCACAGAGTCAGGAGAGGAGAGGCGTCATGTGGCGGTGGGCGTTGAGAAGAACGGACTGTGGGAACTGAATACGTTTTGGATACAAACAGATTGCTTTCCATGGCGAACACAGAACATATGTGTCCCCCTTTTGGTAGCTTGGCCTAATATGCACAACGCCAGACTACCAAAACAACCCCCACTAATACTTCCTAACGTCGCCTCCGCCCTGAAAACACACCCATCCTAAGCAATCTCTTCTTTGATCCCCCCAAAGCTGGTTAAGAGGGGAAAGGAGGGTGTTAGCAGGAAATGTCGGTCAATGATGATTGACCTCCTACAGACAGTTACCAACATGTGAAACAAATATGTAGCACAGTATGTGCTAGGGAAGTCACAATACAGGAAATTTAGTAGTCGATACCAATAACAGTGAAATTCACCGATTCTAGATACCAATATGATACCACGGTAAAAAACATTAAAACATCCACTCCTTTATTACCGTTTGCATACTGTTTTTTGTTAGGAAGTTAAACAGGTCATAATTCCCTCTCTTTTATCTATTTTATATTGATGTGAAAACTCCTTCAAGCAACTCTATCTATTCAAGTTTCTCGCCAAAAATTCCATTTTACAAGATTACATTTGAACACATCATGATAACGTTAGAATTTACCTTCACCCAATACTCATTTTTACTTAATATAGCATCATAATGTAAATCAATGGCACCTCCCATGCTGAAATCGGCAGGACAAGAGTTAATTAACGTTAGCTGTTAGCAGCCGGTAAGCAGCACGGTCCTGCACAAAGCTAACAGCTAACGTTACCTAGCTCTCGCCCCTGTCGATTTAAACACACAGTTGTTGTTTGCAATGCAGCATTATTATCAGGGAAAAAACAGGGTGCGTTTACTGCACCCCAAACACATTTTTTTTACGTCCACGGGACGACGTTAGTCTCGAACCCTAACGGTACCCGCAGTACTGTAGAAATACAAATACTGACAGGTTTTCAGAATTTTGGCATTGACTTGGTACCGAAGTATCGGTTCTAGTGACATCCCTAGTATGTGTTACAATGAGATAAATGGAGAATATTTATTATTCCCATTTAGAAAAAAATACAGCAGATGCTCAACATTGTAGTGCTGGTTGAAGCTCACTAATCCCCTCCTGCTCCAAAGCATATCAGAACTAGATCTGTATTAAGCATAAAAGGATTGCTCTGATAAATCAATGTGTATGTGAAGAGAGTCTCTTTGACTCTGATCTCTCTTAGTGCCTTGGTTCTTCTGTTCTTATGTGTCTTTCTGTCTGAGTTTCTGATGGAGATGGCTGCATGCAGTGTGTTAGAGATGTGTGTCATTAAAACCAGCAAACCGCTGTATTCAGCACAAAGCTGCAGCTGTAGAAAGAGAGTGATCTGATTCAGCCCACAGAAACCAGGACAGCTGCAGCGTCCGCTGGCTTAACTCTGCTCAACTAGCAGCACACAGACCCTAAACGCAGGACACGACAATCGTGATATTTAAACTGTTACACAGATCTACACATTCATCCACCCATCAGTTTTTTTATTCCCGCTTATCCTGCTGTGCAGGGTCACACAGAGGGCTGGAGGCAATCCCAGTACAGACTGGGAGAGAGCAGGGCTGGGTGTTGTTTGAAATCATTAGTACCAATACAAAAACTTGTACGATATACTTTACATCAGCAAAAAGCTAATATTGGCCTGGCCAATTCACTGTAGTGATGTGTACTTTTCAAATCCAGCCAGAAACCCTTTTTGTATGTCCTCCCCCTCTCTCTCTTTTCCGTCCGCCTCCCAACAGTACGCTACCAATAAGATTTTAAAAAGGCAAGAACACTGACAGCATAGTGCCAAATAGCATTACTGGCCCCATCTAAGCCAAAAGAACAGTGCGGCCTGTCCGTACATCACAGAGTTTGTGAAAGGACATGGGGGCTTTTTGCGGAAGAGGTGGGAGGCTATAAAATATCATAGTTTGCTTGTCACCGAGCTCATTCAGCAGCACCTCATCAATGACCTCATGGTTCTGCATTCAATAACTCGGCACACACACACATACACAGGGGCTGGCCTTGTGTGTGGGTGAGCAGTGCTGTGTGTGTGGTGGAGTATGTGGGGGTTGAGGAGAGCGATGGTGATCGTAAAAGAGCAGGTTCTGTGCGACAGATAAATGAGCGCTTATCTATGACACTGAATTATATTTACACATTAGGTCTTTTTCACAGCAGACATTTTTTTTCTTGTCATCGTACGATGACTCTGTTCTATATAAGTGTCTCAGTAAGTCATGACAGTGTGACAGTGAGGCAGCATGCACAATACCAGAACCCTGAAACTGAAGCAGCTAAATTGAATTCAGCCATCATTCATTTTATTGTTAATTTTCCTGCTGTGACATGTCGAAACATGTCTCGTGTGAAAAAGACTTATCTGGTTAGGTGCTAACCCATTACACCACTATTAATACGCAAACTGACCTTAAAAAACACACCAAAATGTAATGAAAACCCCTGAAAACAGCTGCCAAGTGAATGTTTCTACTGCATTTAGCATAAAAAATATGCTCAAATCATAACATGGCAAACTCAAGCCCAACAGGCAACAACAGCTGTCAGTGTGTCAGTGTGCTGACTTGACTATGACTTGCCCCAAACTGCATGTGATTATCATAAAGTGGGCATGTCTGTAAAGGGGAGACTCGTGGGTACCCATAGAACCCATTTTCATTCACGTATCTTGAGGTCAGAGGTCAAGGGACCCCTTTGAAAATGGCCATGACAGTTTTTCCTCGCCAAAATTTAGCGCAAGTTTGGAGTGTTATTTTGCCTCCTTCCCGACAAGCTATTATGGCTTGGTTGGTACCAATGGAAAGAAATTAGTGGCGTTAAAACAAATTTGCGTTAACACGTTATCTTTGACAGCCCTAAAAGATACGTATTAGTGTGCTGAGAACCACAATCTACTGATAACCTGATTGCTTTTATTGCAATCCAAAATTAATTTGACAAACATGCCTCCCTCGGACAACAACACAACAAGACTTACATCATCTCACGCCCTTTAATTTCCCTTTGACAGGATCCATAATACCTGCTGAAATTGCTCATTGTTTATCTGTCTTCCATGTTTGTTCAAAGCTGGATCACTACTATTATGAAGGAAACTGTAGAGGTCTACCTCTTCGTCATCGCTGGGCAGGCGTTGGTAGTCAGACTCTGACGTGTCCTGCAGCCTCTGGTAATCTGCCGTCTCCCCCATGGTGGGGCTCCCAACACCCGGCCGCTACCTGCCCGGGGCTACGTGTCCTCAAAGTCCTCAAATAGCCACAGCTCCAGTCAATGAGCAACCCACGCGCTTAGTCAGTCAGTCGGTCAGTCAGCCCGCTTCCAGGTCCCAGCTGTCATTAGGAAGACAAGTACAGTAATCTGCATGTCATTCACAGTACAGCACTGCATTATTTCATACAGCAGAGCACAATATTTCTAACTATGCTGCCGCTGTATACCTCCAGTACTCGCACCTTCATTGTCTTCCTCATTTAGGTTGAGTCCGCTTTCCTTGAAAATGGCCGGACATTGAGTTCCTCATGTCCACACAGTGAGTGCTGTGTTCACTGACTGTAAAAACACAGGTGCTTATCTTAATGGAAACAGCTTTTAGTAATGCATTCCTCTGGCAGGCTTCAGACAGCAATTCTTGATGCAGAATGAACATAGTCCCTATTTCTTCATTGTTGTGTGCAGGCAGTGATTCTTCCTCCTCTTCTGAATAAAAACACAAGACAATCCGCTTCTTTAAAAGACGGTACAGTTTGTTCTTTTCACATGCCAGTGGCTTAAATCTTCTGACAGCATCCGAGGTGTTAAAACTGGTCGTTCCAAATTGAATTTACTGGGCGTTGTTGTCCTCCTAGACAAGGAAATCCCATGTGCGAATGCCGCTGCAGCCAGGATGGAGCGTTGGGGATGATGCAGCCAAGGTGTGGCACTGGAGGTGACAAATCCGGCAGGCTCTATTTCTGTCGTCCCATCTCACGCCACGGTAATAACCTCTACCCTCAATCTGTCTCTCGCTCCACCTCGCTCTCCACCTCGCTCATCTCTGCTGTCTCTCCGACTGCTCTTGTTCGCCCTGCTTTAGTGCTGACGCATGCTCTTCATATCCAGCAATGTCCCTCTCTCTCTCTCTCTTTCTCTTTTTCAATTTCAGCGCCCCGGGCATCACACCGGCCAGCTTACCTCCTCTCACTCATTGCCAGCAGTGAAATATCACAGCACATCGTACAGGAGCCGTTTCATTTTTCACCTGTCTCATTTCATCCTTCCTTTGTGTGCTTCTATTTTTTTTCCCTCCCCAACAGATCTTGAGCAGCTGTCCAATCGGACTGGCAGCTCAGCTCTGACGATCGCGGCTAAAGTCTGGGAGGATTTTTTAACGCCGCTTTGTCCTAAATGGACTTCCTGATTGCTCGGTCGATGCCTAATCCCTCGCTCTTGTTGTTATTGTTTTCCCCCCCTCCTCTCCTCCTTTCCCTCTAACCCGCTTTCCGCACCCCTCCACTTGAATTTTTTTTTTTTCCATTTCAGCCCCGGCTCGATGATTTGGTGAGTGGTCGCCTCCTCTATTACCGTGGCAACATCAACCCATCACACCTCCTCCCCCGCTCTCCTGTGTCCTGTAGTCACGGCGATCCAGTCAGCGGTGGTCCTGATAGAAGCAGCCAATGACGGCGAGGCAGGCCGACGGGGGAGGGAGGAGGGGTAAGAGAGGCGATGGCGAGAGGCGGAGAGGGGGAGCCCTAATGAGGAGAGTTAATCCTCCCTCTGAGAGGGAGAAAAACACGGCCATGCTGCTTTGTGTGTGTTTGCGTGTACGCGTCCAAAAGCACCTCTCCACTATAGGGAGGGTATCCAGGCCATCTGGATGCTTGCTGAGTGGACATCTGGATGGAGGGGAAATAGAATAAAAGAACAATGTGTGTGTGTGTGTGTGTGTGTGTGTGTGTGTGTGTGTCACTACCAACTTCCCCAAGTTGTAGTGTGACAAGCAACATTGCAGTCCAAGCACTGAGCGAATCTTTAACACAGTACGTCTTCTTTTCCATGCCTCAGTCCATGTCACTCACGCTTTATTCTTCCCTCTTGCCATCCTTAACACTCGCCGTCTTTCCTTTTCCCTCCTCTCCTCTCATTTGTGCCTGTCCTCTCGTCCGCGCCCCCCCACCCCTCTCTCTCCCTCTCTGACTCCATTCCAGCCCTGTTGATGTCCTCAGGCTGGTTATTCGCAGCCCGCTGAGCAACATTTGCTTTTTGCTCTCATTCCTCCGCCTCTCCTCTGCTCTGTTGTCGAATCTGCTCCTCTGGAGGCCGGCTGCCACACATGTGAGCGGCACGCAATATCGCACGGCAAATACACAAACGTGCATGCACCTCCGCACAAAGGCCCACACATCAGCGAACAAATATTTCCACAAAACGAAAACACAGAAAAACTGCGCATGCAGTACACAACATCACAGAGGTCTGTATTTCTGGATTTACCACTGGACATAATGCTGATTATATCTACACATTTTGAGGGCTTTGACTGCGATTATAATCAAATACGAGTCAGTCACACAAACAAGGACTCATCACACTTGCATGTCTCAGTCCAGCAGGTTAACAGACAGTCAATGACAGCTGGCATCCAACATAGTACCAATGCGTTTGTTTGATGCACATCCAGAAACCCTGCAGCTACACATCCTTTTCACACTCCCAACACATGCTGCACATGTACAGGACAGGGGTGGACACAATAAAAAGTGTACAACCTGTACAATAAGACGATACAACTTTGCTCTGAGTTTTTGATGATTGTTAGAATATGCAACATCAAAAACTAGAACCTCAATACTGAACATAGTTATAAACAAACTAGGGCTGTCAAAGTTAATGCGATAATAACGTGTTAACGCAAATTTGCTTCAGAGCCACGAATTTTTTTAACGCGTTAACGCAATCAATCTTTCAGAGGTTGTAGCGGGCTCAGTTTTAAAGCTAGAGTGAAAGTACTGGTATCATATGAACAACTACAAAAACCTAAGGAATCCATTGGTACCAACCATGTCATACTAAGTTGTCGCAAAGGAGGTTAAATAACGCTCCAAACTTACACTAAATTTTAGCAAGGAAAAACTTTCATGGCCATTTTCAAAGGGGTCCCTTGACCTCTAACCTCAAGATATGTAAATGAAAATGGATTCTATGGGTACCAATGAGTCTCCCTTTTACAGACATACCCACTTTATGATAATTACATGCCGTTTAGGGTAAGTCATAGTCAAGTCAGCACACTGACACACTGACAGCTGTTGTTGCCTGTTGGGCTGCAGTTTGCCATTTTGATTTGAGCATATTTTTAATGCTAAATGCAGTACCTGTGAGGGTTTCTGGACAATATTTGTCATTTTTTTTTGTTGTTAATTGATTTCCAATAATAAATATATACATACGTTTGCATAAAGCAAGCATATTTGCCCACTCCCATGTTGATAAGAGTATTAAATACTTGACAAATTAAGGTAAATTTCAACGGATAAAAAATGTGTGATTCATATTTAGCAATTAATCTGGATTAATAATGCGATTAATCGCAATTAAATATTTTAATCGATTGACAGCCCTAAGATAAACACAGTACCGTATTAAATATGAAATGCACAAGACAGAGGAGCAAAGTTAGAGAGAGACAGGTAGTAGAGAAGAGGAGCAGTAGGGGAGAGACAGAAAGACACAGAGGGAACATCCGGGCTAATTGAGGCCATGATAAATGGAGCAGGGCTGAGCTGTGGTGTCATGTGGGGTTACTGCTGCCCACCGCCTCCCCCAGATGAAATTAACACGCTCCATTACAGACTGTATGGTGGTTTGGTTTGACTACAGGGCAAGGCTGAATGGTATAAAAATTATACTACATTTTTCCATTGCAATATGATTTTTAAAGAATAAATAAAGGCAAAAGACGACATAAAGAGCCGCTTGCCCTTTTTTGGAATAAAGGAAATATGTAGAAAGAAAATGCTGAATGTGCGGATGTTATGGATGGATGGATGTCGACATATTCCCACTTCCTGACTCAGTGAGCTTCCATATTTTGTATATCTTGCATAACTTTCTTTCATATTTTGCACAGAGTTGTCTGCACAATATTTCTTCTCACATAGGATGCCTTTTAGTACTCATCGTCTATCATTCAGAGTTCATCAGAATAAACTCAAAACAACCCAAGTGTATGAATGAAGATTTCTTTTAAATCTTTTTTGGCAAGAAATTCCAATTTATTTATTAACGTGTTAATATAATTTTTAATCTTTCTAATTGAACCTGCCTTCAACTCAAAGTATTCTGAAATATAATGTATATAAATATGAAAAATATTCCCTACATAAAAAACATGATTTAATGTCAAAATTGATATTATTATGAACAGAAAACGTGTTTGTATGTCATTACCTTCTAGTGAGCAAACTACAGACATGCTGGCTATCAATAGGAACGTTTATCTATTTTCTTATAGCTTATTTTTCATTTATTCTTTATAGACCTCATTTTTAAAATGCCAGCATACCTTTTCTTATTTTATATTCATAAATGTGATATCAATTACTCAGAGAGCACCACGCCTTCACCTCTGACCTCTCTGCTTCCACTAACCGCCACATTTCACAAACGCTTCACCAGAAACCTGGAAAACCCCTTCAATGACCAAATGCTGGGGCTTTAACCTTTGACCCCAGAAGCTTCACTTGTCAGCCATCTTGTGTCAGGGGGAAGGTAAAGCGGAGCCTGTTAAAACATGTGAACGCCTTCTCGGTCTCCGTGATGGAGAGCGAGGAGAAGCGGAGCAGACATGCTGTGGGTGTAACGGTTCAGTGTTTCCCAGCCCAAACATCGCAGGCCGTTTAAACCCTCCCTTTAAGAGACCGTTTAGAGTCCTTAAAGACTAAAAGGACTGAAGATCCTGGGTCCCTCCCGTCTCTTTACGACTGTTGGTGGGTAGACCGCAGGCTCTGGGGGCAGCAGTAAGCTTTTGAACAGGAGCTGGATGAAATCCCTGATGTCTACTGCCGATGTGGGGCTCGTAGGTTGGAAATATAATCAGGGTAGGAACTGGACAGTACAGCAGAAGAGGTTATGGTGTACTATATGTGTGTGTGTCAGCCACACAAGAGTGTCATACCTCCGTGGAAACTTAAGTAGAGCATTTTCTTTGGAACTTCTTTTACAATATTAACATATCAATATAAGATATATAATGATTAAATGTCTCGAGGATTAAACATCATTCAATCTGTTGAAGGATTTTTTTTTTCATTTAACTGATAAATCATTTAGTCTAAAAATGTCTAAATAATAATGACAATGATTATATCCTAAATATATCACAACGGGCTCTGATCACTTTCGAAGGACAATTATCTTTTTTTCATTTCTACTATATGATTGAATATTTGACAAAATAATCAATGCATTAATTGTGAAAGAATATAAGTATTATATAATAAAACAGCAATGAATCTAGTGAAGGATAGGATTATACTGTATGATGTTTTAAATGAGAAAATCAAAGAAACTAAAGATTTGATTATAAGTACACAAAACATAATCATAACACAAAACATACCAAATGTTTCCAAATGTTTGATATCATTTAGGACCCTGATTGCAGTTAAATTCACGTTTATTACATATACTGTATTAGATTTATGTTCTGTATATCTCCAGCTATTTAGAATTGCACTTCCATAAAATTGAGGAACTCACAAGAGACAGGTCAAAACCAGAAAGGTAGAGCTGCGACAATTGGTCAAAAAGCCAATCAACAAAAATAATCAGCAATTGTTTTGATAATCGATTGAATTTGACCTTGTCAAATGTCAAACATTTTCTGGTTCCAGCCTCTCCAATGTGAGGATGTACTGTTTTAATCTATTTTATATCATTGTGAACTGAATATCCTTTGAGTGTTGGACAGACAAAACAAGATATGTGAAAACCTCACCTTCGACTCTCAAGAAACTGTTTTTTTCTGACAATTTCTAAACACAACAATTAGTAAATGAATTGATTGAGAAAATAATTGGCAAATTAACTGATAATGAAAATAGTCATTACCTGCAGCCATAAAGAATCGGTCAAAATCGATGCAGCAGAGGTTGAGATATTGTATGCTGACTGGATGAAGCTCCAAAAACACTAGAACGTACACTTCCTGTAACACATAATGCTGATGACAGCATCTGGGTTATTTTCTCATATTTGACGGAGCTCCTCCAGAGCCACAGAAGACATTATACAACTGTTTTCACAAGCTCCCAGTACTCCCAATTACTAGTAAACTCACATTCATGTGTTAAATCAGTGGAGTTCCCCTTAATTTCTGAAGCTGATTCATAACACATTAGATTTAAGTTATCCATGAAAACAAGACTCCGGTCCATCACACAGACCCATTGTTTGAAAAATGCCCTTCTACTCTCCAAGAACCCATGATTCTGTCAACACAAATATCAAGTCTTAATGCCAACCCATCCTGTACGTCCACTTTGTATACAAAATCTTGTAAATTTGCCAAATAATTTTGTTACTGGTAAAGAAAAACGAACTATTCTAATAATAAAAAAATCACTTAGAATCTACAGCAGTCAAACTTTTATACATCAAAAGTCTCTTTGTTTCTTGAGCTATAGCTGAACTTAAAATGGGTAACAGACCTGTTTCTGGTGGGACTCCAAATGAATCCTTTTGACAACCAATTTGGCCCCCCGACACTTAAAAGCACCCATGTGCATGAAATATTTCTTCTTATAGGTCATGGTAGCAACACCCACCCACAACTGCTCGTCAGAGATCAAGTCTTGTTGACTTAGGCGATGACTTCACCTCACTGAGGGTGAAAAGACGCCACACATGCTGCCAGATGATTCACTGCTCTACGATATGAAAAGAGACGTCAAGATTGACCAATGACTCTGCTACTGTGCTGAGGTCGGTGCTCCTGGGAAAATGTTGACACAGTGAAAACGTCATCAGCCAGTGAGGAGGCTGATGTAGCTGTGGTCAGGGTGTGGACTGTGGAGAAATGGTTCAGTAGCTCCTTCAGCGTTTCTCTTCTGCTTATATTGTCACCTTTATCTTCGACACAACACCAGTGGGATAAAACCTGACTGTTGATCCACGTGCTGTCAGTCAAAACTAAACCTCTTTTCTCTCCCTAAATCCTCACCATATGCTGAAAAACCTTAATACGTTTTCCAAAGGTGTTGTTGAAAACACTGTATATCAGAAAATGTTCGTCTTAGTGAAAAAGAGTAGACAGGGTCGCATAATCTTTATAATTCTAATTCTAATAATAATAATAATAATTCATCAAGCTCAAATGCCAAACAATCCAGCTGCTCAAATGTGAAGATTTGCTATCACATTGTGACTGGCATTTTCCATATTTTCTGATATTTTAATTACAAATGATTCATTCATTTATCCGCCCCAAAAAAGCAACAGGTTCATCAACAGCCCTAACTATTTTCACTATCAATAAATTGTCAGTTATTTTTTACCTTTATTCAGTCAATTTATTAGTCTATAAAATGTTAGAAAATGCCCATCAGAACTCCGACATCCGAGGTATTCAGCCAGGCTTTGATTACGAATATTATCTTTATTATTATATTCACTTATTTTATTGTATTTAATTTGTAAAATTTGATTATATTTTATTGTTATTTTAATAATCACCTATTTTATTGTATTTAATTTATATATTTCTATTATACTTTGTTATTTTAATTTTTAATCACTTGTTTTATTGTATTTAATTTGTAAAATTTGATCATATTTTATTGTTATTTTAATAATCACCTATTTTTTGTATTTAATTTGTATATTTCTATTATATTTTATTGTTATTTATATTTTTAATCACTTATTTTATAGTATTTAATTTGTATAATTCTATTCTATTTCATTGTTATTTTATCAATCACGTATTATATCATATTTAATTTGTATAATTTGATTCTATTTTATTGTTAATTTATTAATCTAGTTTTTACTTCACACCGTTTTACTGCTATTAATGTTATTATAGCTTTAAATTCAATTTTATTACATTTTTATAATTTTATTGTCTCGCGTGCATTGGTTTCAAATTATCTCATTGATAAATTGTTAAATTATTTTTGTCTTTTCTGTTGTTTTCACGGTTCTCACTTGTTCAGTCTTACTTTCGGCTTGTCAGTCATCTGTCAAGCACTTTGAACAACACTAACCTGTATGAGAGGTGCTATACAAATAAAGTTTGATTGAAGTTTGAAGTTGACATCTTCAAATTAGACTGGACCAACAGCTCAAAACTTAAAAATATTTAATTAACAATGTTATATAATGGAGAAAAGCTTTAAATCCTCATAGTGGCAAAGTTGGAAGCAGTGAATGACATTTTTTCTTGAAAAATGCTTTAAAATTTAATCAGTTTTACAAATTGTTAACAATTATTTATATAATTGAGATGCCACATTGGACAAATTCTCTTTTCTTCTTTCTTCTTTTGACTCTTGCTGCCCGAGGAGGGGATGAGCATAAGGACAAATTGCCCTACTTTATGTGAATTAATATCAGTATAAATATCCCATTCTGACTTTGTATTATCAGCGTTTTATCAAGAGTAAAACAGAGACCATGTACAGCTTTGAAGCAGTAAGTCCAGACCGGTAAAGCTAATAAAAAAGGATGAAAGATGGCTTGTCCCCGGCCCAGTGGGCTCAGTTGGGATCAATCATGGTTGGGCACAGAGTCAAACATCATAATGACTTCCATCTACTGTAGAACACAATATTCCATACCGAGTTGTCAAGAGAAATATTATCCTCAACAAATCCTCTCTCATCACCCCTTTCCCAGAAAGATTTCCACTTCGTCTGAATCAGAGGCGGACAGGCACGCTGAACAAATCCACCGTGGACAGAGGTGTGTGTTTGCGTGAATGTGACAGAGAGTGAGAGATAGATAGATGGACCTCCATGCTATATAATCCTCAGCTCTCATGCTGTCTTTCTAGGAACTGTCGAATGGGCACGTGAGTGTGTGTGGTGGTGGTGTTGGCTTTCCCTTGTCCCTCCAGGCTAAACAGGTGGGATTTAAGAGGGTGATCTAAAGCCTGCGGGGCAACACCGGGCCATGCCGGGAAGCAGAGGACAGGATTAGGGGGACAGGAGGCCGGGACGAGGGTCCCTGTCTCACTTAATCTGTGTGTGCGTTGGTGCCAAGGTTACAGGTGATGAGGTATGCAAATCATCAGGAGCTAAAGCTCCCTGTGTTTCACTGCCATCTGGGTGCATGGTCATGCATCACGCCAGGGGCTTTGTGTGTGTGTGTGTACGTGTGTGGTGACATTGAAGTGACACTGAACATACTGACTCATTCACACCCTCAGCTCACATGCCAACCCTGCTGTCCTGGAATCAAGCTTTAAACTGTGTACTATGATCTAGTGCTGGGCAACAATATAATATAAATCAACTTTATCATGATGATAAATGAACATAACGTGTTATTGTTTTACAAAATACTGTTTTTAAAATTTTAATTAGAAACTAACAATTTTAGTTATTATTTAAGTTCTTGTTTTACATTTGTGATAAGTTTTGTCATTTTTAATGCATAGCAGTGGACACATTTCATTGCATGAAATATCACTGAAAGAATGTCTGTTTTTGTTTGTGATCCCATCCACTGCTCATTTCAACACCCCATTGCCACATATGAAACAAACTGGCACACAAACACAGCCTTCTGCAACCATGGAAGCAAGCAAACCAACTGGATCAACAAAGATAACATTACATTAGATTCTACCGGACCTGAAAAGCCTCAGCACATCCCTCTGTGGTCTGTGTGCAGCTGGGGTCATCAAGGCAGCGAGTATTTGAGACACACAGTTGGTGAAGTAATTCAGACTACTGCTGCTGGCCAGAGCCTAACGCTGTGATGCTAACACACACTAACTGCTATCAGTCACACAGAGGAGTGAATGGGCCACGGCTCCAGTGTTTTGAACTTGGATTACAGTACCCGTCAAAATGCTGTCAGTACTATATATTGCTCCTTTAACATGACATTGATTATAACTGTGTTGTCCAGCCCTACAACCATCTGATTCACCACCTCTAACTTGAAACTGCATTGAATCTGAGCTACCTGTATGAAGAGGTAGTATGCTCCTAATGAGCACTGCAGCATATTGTCAGACACAATGCAAACTCTTCCCTAGATCCCACCTGTAACATACAGAACAGGGGAAAATAAAGAATTCCATCTGGCTGAATGAGCATAGTTCACAGTCACTGTTCTCAACTGAACCTGTACTCTGAATAATGTTTCTGTTTCTGATGTATTATCTGCTGTAATCACTTCCTCATCTGGCCACATGGGGGCAGCCTGAGGCAGTGAGAAGAAAGCAGTTGTCATTCATGTTTATGAGGCAGGTGTAAATACTGGAGCCCAAATCAGATTTCCTCCCTCCTATGCAACTCAGATTTGTTTCTTTAAAGACACTGAGCAGATCTGATTTCAAAGTATCTGGTCATAAATGTGTCTGAACAGTCTGACAGCAGACTTCACATGACTTATAACTAAATCTAGGCCTAAATGATGAGCTGTCATTAATCCAAACTGATGCTTGAGGAAAGGTGGAGGACAGCAGTAATGAAGTTCAGTGGAGGAACATTTTAAACCACACAGTTATTTTAATGTTGCTTCAATGCAATCAAAACTCTGACATAACCAGTGTTTGAAATCACACTGAAAATGCATTGGACTTTTCATCATTTTCAGAATATGTAAGTAGTAGATAGTAAGTAAGTAAAGTTATTCTGCTGAGATGAGAAAAGACTGCAGACTACTGCTCAAACCGATGCCAGGTTAGCTGTTAATAATTCTCTGTGATGTCCGTCTGCAGCTTCCACAGACGTAATCTCTTCTATTTTTGGAAAAAGCAGACATCCCTCCCTAGGACTGATATCGGCATGCAGAATTGTGCTTCTGTTTATCCTTCTGCTTGGCAATGACAAAAAGTGAAATGCCAGCTTAATGATTTCCATCCACGCAGAAACTGCCTGACAGATGGCATTTAAAAAGGACTAGAACGCATGGAAACACTGAAAGTAATTTATCACATTTACCAATGAAAAATGTGTCCAATCATAAATTAACCCTCTGTTAATGCTTCAATATACATTCTCATCAAATTGAAGCATTATCAAAAAAAAATAATGTCATCGTATAATATCAAGACTTTCAAACTTTTAATGCACCTGTCTAATGCCTCGAACTGAAAAAAATGTAACATGCTTTTTTTCTTTGTGTGTAATGCAGGAGCACAGCGTGTGGGTGTGGGCGGTGGTGATGTGTGATGTGATGTTACAGACCTGCAAGAAAGACTGCAACATTGCATCATCACTGTCTACAGTGGCGTGTAGGTAGGTGTGTGCCTGGTCAATATGTAAGCTGCTCTTCCGGTCCCCTCTACCCAGAAGGAGCGAGTGAGTAGAGTAACAACAGATAAGAGAGACAACAATACACACTTCACCCTATGGCCCTGAGTGTGTAGGTGTGAAACAGAGAGAGACTAGAAAGATAAGGAATGAAAATACAGCTTGTCAACACACTGAAGCCAACAACCTTTACTACAGAAAAACACACAATGAAAACAAAGATTACCACGAAGGAAAACAACAAACTGAGCTGAACTGAATCCTCTCCTTCAGAAATATACTGTGTTTAGACAACCTGGATACTCCGGTTTCGCTTTCAGTGAGATTGATCTGTCTCCATTATGATTTGTTTCTCAACATTATAACATTATCAAGCAAACACTGATCCTGTAACCCAGAAATGTGACTGTGCTGCATGTTGTTAAACTGTGTGTGTACCCTGAACTTCTATGATAGGCCTCTCAACATTTACGATGTGAACCATGCGTGCACTAAAGGCAACTTCTGGTAGCTTTCAATCTGGATGTTACTCTTATATTTTTGTCCATTATGACTATTGATCATGCTGACAACACTGTGTGGGGCAAGGAGCATGAGCCTCATACCGCTTTCCAAAAAGCTTCAATTCAATAGAAATGTCAAACAATTGTCTTTGAGTCAGACCAAATGTAAACAGAAAGTCAACTCTGACTTAAATGCCGTATTCATGCATGCATGCTGGTTTCTTTAAATTAGTGTAGGGTTAGGCAACATGACAATAAAGATCATGAGATCTATAAACTTATATAAACATATCAATCTTCAAAGATTTTAATGTAGTAAATAGATATTTAAATCATTGGATTGACAAAAAACGATTCATGTCTGATATTTTATCCATAAACAACTTTTTCTTAGTTTATGGATGAAGTTTGCAGAAACTGCTGTATCACGATATTTATTGCTAGCATTGTATAAAAGGACATATACCATGATGGAGGATTATCCATACTGCCCACCCCTTTGAGAGTGTAAAGGCCTTTACACACCAGGGGCGTGATGAATAACACGAAAATGCGAAATACTCGCCTGCGAATATTATATGTCTAGGGCTTTTATTGTGAAAGGTAAGAACAGGAGTGGATTTGGTCCGCGTTGCCTTTGTCGAGGTTGAAATGAGTAATAATGTTTGCTGTCCTGGTTATCAGGCTACGGAGCTCCCGTGTTGTTGTTTCATAAATATAGACGCAACTCAACCCGTTCAGCACAACGTGAATAATAATAATAATTAACATTATGTTGATTTTTTTGCCGCGTAATATCCACGTCGTTTGAAAGTATTCATGACAAAAACAAAAGTTCCAAAAAATATATTTATATGCAAATTAATCGCACAAAAAAACGCCCCCGGTGTGTAACAGCCTTAAAGCTGGGGTTTGTTTTCCGTCAGGCTTGCGAGACAAGTAAAAATAAACATGTAGATGAGATACTGCCTGTATCAGATTGTGCCTACAAAAATAATTACGTGTAAAACTATGGTCAGCACTCTGAAGTTTTATCTTTTTAGATTTTAAAGCAGAGGTTGAATTTTAAACTTTGGGAAGCCTTTGGCTGTGAGTTGCCAGAGCCACAAGGTGATCTATTACAGGGTCTCTCAATCAGGAAATCTGATGCGTTGACAACAAGGCTAACATACAATACACCCGGAAGAGACAGACAGCACGCCAGTCCTCAGGGGGGCTGGTAATGCAATACCTGTGCATGTGTGGAGGAACGGAAAAAAGAGAAGAGATAATGTAGAAAAAAAACAGCCAAAGGTGAAAGGAGAGGGAAGCTAAAGAAGGAGCGAAAGCGACAGTGAGGCGTGTGACAACTGGTCTGCAGGTAGATTGATTGAGGAGTCAGCAGACTGGAGCAGCAGGGGGGGGGATATGGTGTGACAGCCGGATGTAAGTTCAGGGTTAAAATAACACTGTCCTCTCTCTCTCTCTCACACCCACACACACACTCATACGCTTTGACTCCCAGAGGCTCCCTTTCCTCCGACTTCTCCTCTGTCAGTCTGGGCCCCCGAGGCCCTCCAAGCATTCAGAGACACCCTCCTCAAAAAGCACACTCACTGCTCGCTGCTGCTATTCTGGGAGCTTCCTCTCCGCCGGTTTAGTCCCTTTCCCTCCATCCTCATGCTTCTCTGTCTACCTTTCTTCCCACTATCACTTTTTTATTTAAACTCAAAGCGCGGATTCATTCTTGGAGCATCTTGGGGCATATTTTCTTTCGCCCCCTTCAGGCTATATAACCTGAAATTCTCCAAGATTTCTAGGAACTGAATTGGGCGTAGATAACTTCCAGTATGAAAGGTAGATAAGTAAACCTTACAGGACTCATTTACTAGAATTTTGCACTTAACTGGTCTTAATTTTAGACCCTATACTGTAAGCACACCATCCATTATCAGTCAATATTTGATTTAAATTATTCAATGTCCGCTTAAAAAAATAATTATTGACACAAAATATGAATACATTTTTGGTCCCAAAGCTCTCCTCTCTGCTCGAGACTGGAACTCACTGTCTCTGCTCTTTATTACCAAATGACTGGATGTCCCTGACTGAATTTCCTTTGCATGAAAACAACTCTGATTGACGGGGGTACATTTGCTCTTCTGGGTTCAAGTCAAGCAAGGTACTCTTTTTATCGACAAGGTGTTTGCATTCATTCAATCAATCAAAGCAGAGCTGCCAACTCAAAGATCCTATGTGTGACTGCATTCTGCTGCACTTTAGATGACATTAGATTTAAACAAGCACATGCTGCATGGTATTTGCAGTGGATCGACCCACACACGTGAAATTGTAACACTGATTTTATCATTTCTGTTCATATAAACAAAAAAATGCATCACTTCCTGTTTATACCAGTGTGCTATCCAGCACAGAATAGATCAGAAGGGGTTAGAAAGTTGTTACATCCCACAGGAGTCAACTACTGTACAGCACTGTTAAAAAAAAATATATGTAACAATGTGAAAGTCATCACATACAGCCATTGAGCCTCAGCTCAGATGCTACCTCATGAAAAGAATCATTCATAAAAACACAACATCCAGGACAGAAATAACTCAACAGGCTGATTAACATAATCTCAGTAACAAAGTATGAAGAGTGGTTAATGTACTACCTGTGCTGTATGATGTTATTATTATTATTGTATATTGGAATAAGGCTGTTGTTAAGTATGACTATGTCTTTCAGTAACACAAGTAGCATTTTTTGTGTTATATTATATTATCATATTACTATTACTATAAGCATTACTCTGTAAGTAGCATTTTAATGTTGTAGCCAGTCAAAGCGGAGCTAACTACTTTCTATACTGCTGGGTTGTTTAACAATGGATCATTTTATAAGTTGGCGTTTTGCATGTAAACATCTTTATCTGAAAAGTAACTATAGTTGTTTAATAAATGTAGTAAAAAGAAAAACATTTTCCCCTGAAATGTAATGAAGTAGAAAGTAGCAGAAAATTTAAATACTAATAGTAAAGTACATGTACCTCAATGTGCAATAATTGAGTAAATATACTTCCACCAGTGATTTTCACATTACAAAACGGTAAAATTACAAATGCACTGTTTCAGTCAGACATCAGACCTCTATCCCCTCTGGCAGAGGAAGAAGGCCTGGCCTGACCTCAACGGTACTGAGATAAGCATCTGTAACAGGGCTGCCACTCCACCTGCTCCAATTATAGAACCATTTACAGACCTAAACACTGATGGTTTGCTTCTGATAAGTAAACAACCGGCCTGGCGGCAGCATTCGGTCATTCGTGTGGTGTTTCACAAAACAAAAGCATGTACAGCGTGTCAGTGAGGGCACCCACTCACACAAAGGCATGTTGGCATGATTCCTACATTCACAAGCACACATACTGTACACATTCACATAGTCTGTTCCTCTCACTGTTTCCCTCATTCTTCTTAGCTCTCAAACGCACGTTATCATTTCTCTTTGTCATGAGGCTTGCAGACACCTGTTTGGGAGTGTCTGGCTGGCCAGCATCCTGTGCGTGTGTCTGTTTGTGCCTGAGTAACAGAAGGGTTTCTATCAAAGCCACCAGTGTGACTCTCACTTCCTCCTACTCTACCTCATTAGCTAAGAATTGTTATTCGGCAACTGTGTCCCACATATAGAAAATAAACAAAGCTGGGACGTGACGGATCCTCTTTTGGCTACTCCAACACAAGCCTGATGAAACAGGAAATGGTCAACCACATCCACCTTTTTTCCTCTTTTCTTCATCATCCTGCCATGATATGTTTAAATCTTTTAACTCGCACACGAAAAACCAACAGCATGACCCAAGATGACATCATCCTCAGTATTTGCTCCTCTGCATTTCAAAGGTGAATAGTTCCCATTCAGACATACAGAGAGCTGGTCTGTGGACCCCCCCGCTTTGAAGAAAGCACAGTCACTGTTTGGCATGATCTCATGTCTGCATAGCTCATACACACACACAGACTGAGACGGAATAGCAAACCAAACTCGTGTGTGTGTTTAAACAGTGCACACCACAGCAAAAACATGCACAGCACACAGTCACACCCAGCTGCAGTGAATTCAGCAAAACAGAATAGCATTGATACAGTACTATTGTCCGACACACGCACACAATCTTCTTACCTGCAATATTTGAGCCGTAGAAACCTGGTTCTCGTCCAGCGTCCGCCCTGACACCGTAGATACTCCTTTCAGGTTGATGACAGAAGGTCAACCACGTGCAGACGAGGCCCCCAGTCCATTGAGGTGAGATTTTGCCCAGCTACGAGTCCATGGCACCGCAACGCTAGCACACGCTCACATGATTTCATCCTCGTCCATTGGTCAACACAAACCCAGGAGTACGTTTCAGGACTTGCCTGAAAAAACAACGAAAGAAACAAGAAATTGTTACATTATAGGGGTCTAAATATCATATTATTTCCTTCCATAAAGCATTACAGAGAGCTTGCCTCATCACCTCTAACTGCAGATCTGCTGTATTTCCTGTGCAAACGACATGAGGCAGATAAACACCTTTACAGGCACTGAGTCTCTCTACTGTCCTGAGTGGCTGAAAGTGAGCACCCATGGGTCTATGTGCACCCAACGAGAGACCTAATACTGTGATGAGAGAATGAGTCAGAGCCAGGACCCTGGAGAGGTTTACAGGGTTTCAACAGAAAGGGACTTGACTGCCCTGGAGGGCCCCCTGCAGACACACACTCAGTTTGAACACACAGGCTGATAATAAGCACAGCAGCAGGGACGTCACAATACCAGAAATTCAGTAGTCAATACCAACACCAGTGAAACTCCATGATTATCAATACCAATTCAATACTACGGTAAAAAGATAATAAATCCCATGTACTTCAACATACACTCCTTTATTAGCGTTTGCATACTGTTTTTTGAAATTAAACAGGTCATAATTCCCCCTCAGTTATCTATTTATATTGCTGTGAAAACATCAGTTTCACAACAAAAACTACATTTTACAAGATTACATTTGAACACATCATGATAACATTAGAATTTACCTCAGCCCAATAATTATTTTTACTAAATAGAGCCTGAACGCATCATAATGTAAACACCTTCCGTAAACGTTAGCTGTTAGCTCCGTGCAGGACTGTGCTGCCCATCGGCTGCTAACAGCTAACGTTAACTAGCTCTCCTCCTGCTGATTTCAACACGGATTTGTTGTTCACAGTGTAGCACTATCAGGAAAAAAATAGGGTGCGTCTCCTGGACGTGTCGATAGTGAGATTACTGCGTCCTTTCAGATTTTAGATGCCGTTAGTCTCGAGCTCTGGCGGTACCTATACGGTACTGTAGACAAACGTTTTCAGAATTTTGGCATCGACTTGGTACCGAAGTATCGGTTTTTGTGTCACCCTAGACACCCGTTCCTACTAGTGAGGAAATTGAAAAGACAAGATGAATAAATTAAGTTATCAATAGCGGTTATCTTGAAATGATAGTAAGTCAATATCCTATTTCATACTTTAGGGTACTGTAGACATGCTTCATGATGAAAATTACTCCGCCCCATAACATTTTGGTATATAACACATAAAATAAATAAATGAATAAAAAACCACCTTCTTATGTTTCAGTTCAATGTCTGATTTTCTTCCTTTCTATTTCAAAGCAAATGAAACTTTACATCGATTGAGATGAAGCGGAAGCCAAACGTTGAGCAACATCCATCCACCCACTCACACGACACACATGACCACAAAGAGTTCTGGCAACACCTGAACTCAGTAAACCACAGAGATGAGTAACTTCCTCACAATGGCACGCTTGTAAAAGTGAAACCATTCTGATTAGATGAATTTGAAATTGTTGGTTAATTTACAGTATAATCACCTCAGAGCAGAAGAATTAGATATAAGTCCTTAAAAAGTTAAAAGAACGTGAAACTCTATCTCACTGTCGCCTGCTGAATCAAGAACTAACAGTGGGCTACAACCGGAAGCAACTTCCGATGATTAATGCGAATTGACTTGACATTGTTCCAACCAGGTCTGGGGGCTGTGATAGGAATGCCTGAGGGGCCCTGAGCAGGAGAGGGCAGTATGAATGAATCAATGCAATTCACACGAGGACACAGTCCGCCCACCACCTAGTGAAGTAGCTGACTGGAGCCTACAGTGTCAGAGGAGAAGCTCACAACAAGGAGAAACACC
Source organism: Adelosebastes latens (assembly GCA_916700685.1). Lineage (NCBI taxonomy): Eukaryota > Metazoa > Chordata > Actinopteri > Perciformes > Sebastidae > Adelosebastes > Adelosebastes latens. The sequence goes on along the minus strand of CAKAKR010003327.1, from coordinate 10,016 downwards.
AAGCTATTCTTCCTCCCTGCATACGCTCCACAAATGACTCCTTTGTCTGTGAGAAAAAGAGACTACGTATGTAACTGTGCGCGGAGAAACACGAGCACGCCGGACAGTAACACACACCAATCACATTCAAGCTCATAGGCGCGAACTATAAACAAATACACACACTCAACAGTTTGGCGGCTTTTAAGTGACAAATAGCCACTGGGATGTCATTCATTCATCGACACTATTCATGCATTAGTGGCTCAGGCTAAAGCCGTAAGCTGCATCTTTTTCTATTGACAACAATCTGTAACATGCCAGAGGGCGACGTCACACGACCCCAGTGGATTTCACATTTTTGTTTCGCAACTCTGTCAGTGGGCAGGGCAGGGAGGAGAAGGTAGTTTATGGCTGCGGCCCCCACCCTGGCACATAAAGACACACAAACACCACCCAGTTCCTAGGGAGTGTAAGAAAGGCCCAAAATAAACTGCACAAACACGGTCAAGCACAGAGGCCACTTAAAACATGATAAATGTAAAGAAAATAAACTACAGTGACAGCAAAAGAGTGGTGTTTACCATCTGTTTACTAACATGCACTGAATTTAATGTGATTTAAGTTATGCTAAAAATCGGCCTGTCAGCCAGTCCACCACTTTGCTCCAGAATTAACTATCTCAACAAATGTTGGATGGACTGCCATGAAATTTTGTACAGACGTTCATGCTCCTCAGAGGGGTCGCGTCTAGAAGGTAACCCACGAGTTGGGGAAACTCTCGCAAGATGGTTAAGGTTAGGCATTGATCCCAAATAGTTAAAGTCGGCCAGCAAGTCTTGCGAGAGTTTTTCAAGTTTTTTGCAGATTTCAGATCAGATTTTGCAATTTGCGGGTTACCTTCTAGACATGACCCCCCCCCTTCAGAGGATGAATTGTAATGTCTTGACAACTGCTGGATGGATTGTCATTAAATTCAGTACGAACATTCATGTTCCCCTCAGGATGGCTATGGTGTTCCCCTAACCTCTCATCATGCAGCATCACTAAGCCAACATTTCAATTTTCCATTACTTTGGTCAAATACCTGAAAAACTAATGACATTCCTGTTCCAATTTATTTAATGCTAATTAGCAAATGTTAGCATGGTAACATGAAAGATGGTGAACAAGGTAAACATTACCTGCTAACCATCAGCATGTTAGCATCGGCATTGTGAGCATGACGATGTTAGCATTTAGCTCAAAGTACTGCTATGCCCAAATACAGCCTCTCATAGCCACTAGCATGGCTGTTAGACTTGTTTTTCAGTACATGCATTTCCTTTCTTGTGTTGGTTCACTTCTGACATGTCTGTCCTCTTTCATTACAGTATGACCAAACAAAGATACTGGGCTCTTGGCTAAATGGTTGGTTGAACATTGGTTGTGGAAGCTATTTTATGATGTGTTTTTTAATAAAGCACATTACTTTAATATTGGTCACTGAGCAGCTCCACTAGAGATTGGTGTTCAAGTGCCTTCAGTAGTCAGTAACTGACATGGAGAAAGTTTTCGACTTAAAATGGTGAACTTGCAGTCAACATTTGCATATCAAGCTTACATGATGCAAATTCAGTCTGAAACGATGCAAAATTTGTTCCCACAGTCCAACTGTATGAAACTTAGGATGGTGAAACCAGTTTACCACAAACAACATAACAAGATCATCTCTTCATATTACTAAACCAATATTAGCACATGACGCTCTTCATCCCGTCTCCTAGCTCTTTGTTTTTTTAAATAAGCCTCTAATTAACCACGATTCATCATTCTGAATAGAAAGCCGGCCTCTCTTGTCTTTTCCATTGCAGAGTCACTGCTGATTCATGCACTCCAATGTCAACAGAAAAGCCTTTCATTCATGCTGCCTCCCCCCCACTGATGAAGTCAACATGGCACCACTCACCAAAAAAAAAAAAAAAGTGTTTTGATTTGCATCATCTTCAGTTTACCATGACCTCTTGAACACTGACAATGGTCTTTGTCTTAGACTGCTGTATTTTAAACTCATCTGCTAACCGCTTATACAGTAAATCATTTCTATACCAACAACATATCAGGTACCCATGACAAAAGCTTAACCATAGAATTTAAACTTAATATATATGTGTAATATATTAAACTCTCAATCAGTTTAGTAACTTAACTCTTGTTTTGATGATGTTCCTATGGATACTGAATGTAAATACTCCCATGATCAGGCTACTATGGTAATAAGAGATGAACTAAGGAGAGGCCAGGCCAACTTATTCTCTCCTGAGGACAAAGCAAAGCTGAAATGAGGAAGACGAGACACTATGAGGAGGTGAGAGGAGTGAAACACAATCTTCTCTCACCAGCAGAGGAGACAGTACATGAAAAAAAACAGCCCTCTCTATTGCTCTCTCACACCCACACACATATAGGACGCGTGAGTAACATAGTGGACAGAAAAGGAGAATAAATCACAATGTCACATCATCAATATACTTTCAGTCACACAAGTCTCCATTACAGTGTTCCATTTATAAAGATACAGGGTTGACATACAGATAGGAAGGTAGGGGGGGATACAGATTAACAACAGAATACTGAAATAGACAGATTAACTGTTAGGGATGCACCGATACCGATACTGGATCGGATATCGGTGACAATGGGGCCGATCTATTTAATTCAATTTTATGATTATAAACTATACACATTATATACTGTAATTTTAATTCCTGTTTAAGTTTTGGCCAATTTGTTGCTGCATTAAAAAAGTTATAATTCCTGTTAAATTTGAAGACTTATTACCAAGTTGCTGATGTATGATTTATTATTTTAATAATAAAGAACAATTAAATAAATGTATATCTATGTATTTATTGGTCACATTTTGCTTTACAAAGTTTATCAATGTTTAAGTCAGGCTTGATGTTACCTTACACATAAAATAATGATCCTAGTCACTTCCACACAGTGAGGCATACAGCTTATTAGCTAAACACTGGTATCAGATCAGTACTAGGCTGATACCCAAAGCCCTGGTATCGCTATCTGTATCGGGACTGAAAAGGTCGGACCGGGGCTTCTCTATTAACTGTAGATATGCATGTGGGAGGAAGCTGTGTGGTGAATAACCGTTATTAGGAAGCAGCTGTGTGGAGTCAGTTTGGGCATAGAAAGTATTTGAGGGATTTGTGGCAGCAGAAACACAGTGGTGGTAAAGCGTGGTGAATTAGAGGGTACTTCACTTAATCAGTTAGTAGTAACTATAGTGACAGGTTCAAGGCTGGCGTTTTACTTGCCACCAACAAACCTCATGACAAGACCAGAATTAGACCCTCTCTCTATACTTTCCAACATCCCTACCCTGTCTGTGGCTGGACGTTTTTTTATTTTTTTTAATGGGTCACTAATATTTACATTTTTTAAAAAGATTATTTTATTTTTTGGCATGACAACAGAGGGCCAGCTCAACAAAAGGGGAGAAACAGTCCGTTATGCAAATGAGCCCGTCCAGCGCGACGCGTCAAGCGAAGCTGTGAAACTAGGCGATCTAGTTCTAAAATGAAACCAGATTCAGCAGTGGCATCGCCTATTTCTTTATAGACACGACCACTGACTACTTGTATAACAATCTAGCCACAAATTCACAGACTGACCATACACGGTCCAGACATATACTCGGTTTTGACCAGGTCTTCTTAAAACAGCTGGACACTGTAAATTTTTTAACAAATGTTACTCAAACTGGAGTAAACAGTGTAATTGTTGGGGACTATTTTCAGCTGCGGATTAATACAGGTTTGGTGCTCTAGTGAGTATTTACAGACCCAGGACAGTGTATGTGAGATTGACTCAAATAAACTACATTGCCCGTGATTATCATAATGAAGGAACATGTCAACAGTGTGGCTCACCGATGAGTTCTTTATGTTTTTTTTGGCACAGAAGAATAAGCAATATGGAATTTAGCTCCTAGCTAAATCTGACATCTCTTCTCTTTGAATGAGATTAAAGATTTTTGTACATGGTCGTTTGAGACACAAATGAGTCAAACACCTTCAAGTCTTCATATATTAATGTTCACATTCTGCTCATAAAACAGCACTGGAAAACTTCATGCACACTAGCACACTGACATCTTATCCCCCGGCTGTCATTCTTGATTACGGACTTGGATTCACTTTCAGTATAAACTACAGCTTGTATTGCTCTGAGTCACCAAATGTTTCACTCCTTCAGGAAGGTGGTGCAACACTGCAAACTGTCACATCCTGCTGTTGCGGCCCACACTTAACACTATTCCTGTATTTCTAACTGCTCGCTGGGCAACAAGCCAGTATTAAAAGTAGTGTTTCCTCTCAACCCATCTTATTATATGTCCAATCACCTGTTATCATCCTGCCTCAGAGCGGTAATAATCATCTTTAGAGGTCTGTGTTTAAACATGTCGGGCAGAAGGTACTGGTTCCTTTTATTTGACTTTCTAGGAATTATAATCATTGCACCATGTGGTGTCATGAGGAGGAAGCACCTCAGCATCCACTTTAATAGATACATACAGCTTTGCAATCACACAGGAGTGGTGGCTATATAGAACTCAGCTCCTTCATCTCTACAATTGTGGCATAATTAAATATTAACGAAACACACTACAGATAATTCTGTAATAAAAGCTGACGCTGATCAAGTTTACTCCCTTTCTAATGCTTTGTGTGCCTCATCTTTGAAAGTCTCTAGCTGCCCCTCAAATTAGCAATTTTCATGTTTAATACAAGTATCTGTAAATTAAAGTTCATCAAATAGCCAAAATAAACAATGGAGTCGACGCTTTATGTAAATCTTAAAATCAGTACCAGTCATAAACTTGTGGCCTGCCTGTGCGTCACTAAATCAGTCTTTAGTGAGGAGAGCATGACAGTAAAAGTGTTTAACTGCATTTATGTCACATGACTGTCAGCCTCATCCTACTAGTTTAGTCACTAATGGAACATCCTGCAAGTAATGAGATCGGGGCTGGATTTTGAGCAGCAATCGGAACAGAATAGATTACAGAATAATGCAATAGAAAATCGTAATCTTAAAAGAAGTATATGCTATATCGTCTATTTCCGTATTTGACACAGGTAAATCTAGCACCTCACTTTACCTCACTACACTGGATGCATTAAGGTGACGCTCTTATCCAGAATATTTTCAAAAAGGTTATTTACAATTCAAAATTTTTACTAAAAGACGACATAACAGTATAGGGCATGTGGGCTGCACAATATAAAGCCTCTCTGACCACTAAATGACATCACAACATCACCTCATAGGAAGCTGGGAGATTGTACCTCAACAAGAAACAACATTTGGTTTTCTCAAGAATCTGCTCATTCCACAGAGCTCTCTACGATCCATCACTGCCATGTTGTGTATTTATGTGAGCACTCCCACTATCACCACAGACCAACAGCGTGTCATATTCAGCCGAAAACTGGATCGTATCCACTTCAAACACAGGGCAATCCATTTTACAAGCTACAGCATTTGAAAAGTGGAAGTAGCTATCGCCAAATCTGTGATGATGTGAGGGGTCAATGTAAGAGCAGGAGATCTTGCCTACTGATATGAATTCCAGCAGGCAACCACAAATATTAGAAACCGAGACCAGACATCATGGTTCATGAGCAGATTCTGACCTACAATGCCAAAAACATATAATTAAACACATTGTTTGCATGACACCGTTATACTGATTAGAAGACAGCCCTACTACAGTAAGTCTGACTGAATTCACAACCAAATGTAACACTTCAACCACATCATAGCTTCAACACAACAAACATCACATCCCACATATCTTCTAGCATCATCCACTGTCAAATAATCTGTCTTTGTCTATTTTCCAAAGTGTGCAACAGACTTATGCATAGTTATGACATGTACACTGATTTATCCAGGAATGTTTTATACAAAAAAATACAAATATAGTAGGAATGCACAGATACCGATACCGGATTGGATATCAGGCTGATACTGACTCAAATAGCTGGCTCAGATATCGGTGACAATGGGGCCGATCTATTTAATTCAGCTCTATGTTTATATACCATTTACATTATATTCTTGAATTTTAATTCCAGTTTAAGTTTTGACCAATTTGTTGCTGCGTTAAAAAGCTTTACACCTGAATTGTAATTTTTTTTTTTTGCCAAGTTGTTGGTGTACGATTTATTATTTTAATAAGAAATAACTAACTAAATTATATTTATTTGTTACATTTTGTTTTACAAAGTTATAGAAAAAATGTTTAAGTCAAGCCTGATGTTGCCTTACACATAAAAGAATGACCAAAGTCACTTCCACTCACTGAGGCATACAGCTTATTAATTAAACACTGGTACCGGATCGGTACTCGGTATCGGCCGATACCCAAAGCCCAGGTATCGGTATCGGGACTGAAAAAGTCGGATCGGTGCATCCCTAAAATATAGAGACAAGGGAAGGATGTAAGATGTTTAGAATATTCCGCATTAAATCAGCGAGTTGGGTTGATAAAGATCCCTCGTAAGTTCCCATTTCCTTCAATTTCCATTTCCAGACCGTTACAAGCTTAACTGTAGTGAAATAAAGATTGTGTCAAACTGAAAGCCAATAATTATCATCACACACATTGCAATTTTCCCCACTGAGGGACTAATAAAGGAATATCTTATCTTACACTGCAAGGTTTATGAAGTCAGACACTCAAATGTGTACTGACTCACGATCCAAGCTGATTTCACATGCAAGTTAGTTAAACACTCTTATACATTAATGTAAACATTAAATCATACAATCAAAAAAAATCACATTGAGCCGTTCAACAACGACTACCTGATTCATCAACAGCCGACTGTATGAGAGTGCCCTGGACTTTTATCCTGTCGGACGACAGCAGGTCAATCTGATTTTACAGTCAAACACTGGCAACCATTAAAGTTAATTATACCAATAAAACAATCAGTCGTGTGCAAATGGCTTACATAATGCCAGGCATAAAACTATGAGCATTACTCATAGATCTACAGATATAATGACAGTTATAACAGTTGGTGGTGTGTGTCCGTGTGTGTGAGGAGCAGAGATAGAGAGAATGATAGTGTTTTCTTTAAGAGACTTCAAGCATAAAGATACAATACTGACAGCAACTGACAATCCCTCGTGCTTGTTGTAACTTCTCTACGAGGATGAGTGTATGTGTGAGTGTGAATAGAGAAGCTGGGCCCAGCTGAGGAAGTTAATCTACAGGGTAGGAGATAGAAAGCTTTGTTCTGCTGCCCTCAGGCCTAGTATCTGACACCAGGTGTGTCAGGTGTGTGTGAGGTGAGAAAGAGAAGAGGAAGAAGAAGAAGAGAGCGAGATAGGCCTAGTATCTGACACCAGGTGTGTCAGGTGTGTGTGAGGCGAGAAAGAGGAGAAGATGAAGAAGAAGAGAGAGAGATAACACACAGCAAGTGAAAACAAGAAAAGCCCTTATGGAGCTAAACTGCATATTTTGTCTTTCTGAACACATTTCGTTACTTGCAGGTATTTTATTCATCCTGGGTGATCTGATTTCTTGGATGAGAATTTTTTATATACTGCAGCTTAATAAAGTTTCATCATGTAAAATACACTGGTTCAAACTCAAGGGTCAGAAGATGCTTGCTAATCTTATTTAACTAATTACATTTACTGGAAAAAAAAAAAAAATCCCCAGACTTCCTCATGATGAGAATCATTCTGAACTAATATAAGACATAACTGTAGTCTTTGGATTCATATTTATTTGTCTTTATAAAGACTGTAATTGTGCATTCCATGGTTTGGTTTGCTATATATTCGCTATTTCTCCATAAAAATAAGTGGTAGCCTGAACAGGAAGGTTTATATTTACTGTGTATAAGCCTAAAGTTACAGCAGGCATGTTTACTTGCAGGTTATCATAAGTGCTTTGACATATAATTCAAGTCTTGTAGACTGATTTAACTTTTAAATTCTACTTTATTCATTCTCAGCTGACAATAGTAATTCAAATTGTCTGATAATCTTTGTGTCTGTAATAAGGTAAAATATCTTGGACATTTCATTACATGACATGATGATGATGATATTTATAGGCAATGCCGCAAGATGTACGTACAAGCAAACATTCTCTTACGGAAGTTTAGTATGTGTTCAGGTAGAGTGAAGATGTCTCTGTTCAGAGCATATTGTACACCACTGTATAAAGCCCATTTGTGGTCAAACTATAAAAAAAGCGAGCTTACAGAGACTTCAGGTCGCATATAATGATGCAATGAGAATATTACTAAAAAGACCAAGATGTTCCAGTGCAAGTGAAATGTTGGTGTCTGCAGGCATAAATACTTTTCAAACTGTATTAAGAAATCTCATGTACAAATGTATATGCCGGCTTAATCACTCTGAGAATGACATAATCTTGCAATTGTCTAACATCAGATTTAGCACTACACGGTACCAATCACAGCTGTGGAGGCACTGGTATAGTTCTTTAGATAGATAGATAGATAGATAGATAGATAGATAGATAGATAGATAGTAACTTTATTGATCCCGAGGGAAATTCAAGTTTCCAGCATCACAGTTCCATAGTGCAAAACATGTTAGTAAAAAGGCAGTACAAAAGTTAGTAGTGCAAAGTACAAATTACAAAAAAATATACCAGATATAAAAATACAAGGAGATGCAGAAAACTGTTAAAAGTGAATATAGTGCAGGGTAACAACTGTGATACACGACTATTAAAAAAGTGAATATAGTGCAGAAGACTGTTAAAAGGTAAGGTTTATATGTAAGGCATTGATGTATGTATATATATTTTTAATATTTATATTTTTAATATCTTTTAATCATGACTTTTTATAGTGCTTCCTGTATTGTAATGTATTATATGTAATGTATTGTTGTTTTTTCTTTTTTTCTTATCTGGACCTTGAGTCTGCAATAAAGTTTGAATTGAATTGTGTTTGTAATATTATTATTTGTAATAACAATAATGATTGATGTGTTCTGACAGGAAGCAGTTATAATTGGAACTTTAATTAATGTTATTTAATGTTCATCTTTGTCACATGTCAAATGTCTTTAGTAAAAAAGGCCTAATAATCAATCAAAAGCACAGCTGGAGGTCTCCCTGTCTGTATCCAGGTAACCGTTACCTAGCTACCTGTTTGAACAACCTGTGCTGTTTAGATAGGCTAACGTTAGCTACTTCACAACAACAACAACAACATGTAGGGCCACCTCGACATTGTTAACGCTAAGCTAATGTTAGCACCACGGTTGACAAAGGTTGTGTAGTAAAATATTTCACAACATGAAGTGACAACAGCGCTCACCTGTCGCCTCCTTCCCGCCATTCCGCCTCATAAACTAGTTAGCTAGAAAGGTGCGGACCGGAAGTGGAAAGTCAGGCAGTTTCCGGTCCCATGTCGTCATGGCTACCTGCTCTCAGGTCCATCTGCTCTGCTATAATGCCAATACTGTGATTTACACACCTCCCTCCCCTACAGATACTCTGTTTAATAAATTATTGTGAAATAAATAATTAGACTGCTCAAATTTTTCATAATTCCTGTTAATGGTCTAATTTGATTAATTTTATTTTATTTATATTTTATAAATGTAAAGGGACTGTTTGTAAGAATCAGAATTGCTTGTTAACAGCGACACCTGTGGCCGTTAAGTCAACGAAAGTCAGCATCCTGTTGCTCGCGCTTGTGCTCGCTCTAAATAGACATGAACGAGCATCGCTCAAAACAGTGAGGCGACACACGTCAGCTAAAACCACAATATCACTCTATATTTCAGCTGCTTGGCAGTAATGTTAGCTGACCAGACGAAGGTCTCTCCGTGAATCACTGCTGATCCTAGTGTTGGCTTTTCCTGCCTCAGCCTCCCAACCGTGGCCGAGGGAATAGGGGAGACACCGGTACCCGGTCGGAGACGATAATGTTTCTCGCTGCGGAGCCCCGTCACTTCACAAGACACGTGAA